>JBBPOF010000688.1:0-18305 GCA_038091315.1 Porphyrellus cyaneotinctus | reverse complement strand
GCATGGGCCTGGACCCACTGGGATAGCTCTCGCGGAGCACTACTTTGGGCCATTGATGTCCCCCATCGCTGCCACTCCGGAAAAATGGACAGCGTACACCGAACACCGCCGGCGTACTAATGCCCACTATAAAGACGTGTTCATTCGTCGTAAGCGGCTTATCAGTGATGCCGTCGCTGGCATCGAAGGTGAGCTGACCTTCAATGCTGGTACGCTCCAAAAGTGCGTTTCAGTCATGTGGCGAATGATCGAGTGGGACGATGATGACGTGAGTGAGGAATCATTGACTTCAAGTTGGTGACGGTCAATCGCTCACTGTCGTCCTTTTTGCAACTGCCAGGTTCGCGATGCGGAGATCGGCACTCGGATCTACTCACTTGCTGCACCCAAGTACATCGACGTGCACCTCAAGTACCACCGCCGTCCTGGGGTATACGACGTCGAGTGGCATTACTCGCTCGGATATAAAATTCACCACCACATTCCCAATCCACCCACTCCATACCGCAACCCCTCGACGAAGGGTGATCCGTCCACCTGGCACACGCGGGGCGGCTGGAAGCCGATTTGCTGGGGCTATTATGCAGATGACGACGAAGACGATCAAGACTACGATGACTATGACTACTATGATACCTATCCCGACTGGCGTCGAATCGAGGAGGGAAAAGTGGGGCTGCACCAAGACGGCGTCCTCGATATCTACGAAACACTCTTCGGACCAATCGAGACCCCTCTCAACGACGATGTGGATGCCATTCTTGCATACAAGAGGAAACGCGTTACCGTCGTGCGTCTTCTGTTCACTGCGGTGGGGATAGACTATAAAGTGGCTTGTGTCGACGACGAACTGGATGGGGCACCTGAAGAGTTTGTGTTGGAAGGCTTGTCAGACATTTGGGTCGCTCGGGGGATACGGGCAGCTTGTGGGTTTCAGTTGGATGGTGATGCAGAGGCAGCCAAACTCGGGGAAGAGGAGCGTAGAGAAGAAGCGACGCGCAAATTGGAGGACGATGATGAGGATGAGGACGACTTCTCCGATGAAAGTGGTTGGGAATGATAGGATCGTTGTGTGCTACGATTAGGATTCTTGATTCGAAATGTCGAGCCCATCGAAGCCATTATCGTCCACCGATATCACTGATAAAAAACTGTAGCAATTGACAACTTGGACTCTAAGCTGTCTGGATGGTGTCCCAGCAGAGCTCTACACTAGAACACAAAAAGTTTCGTCATCGCTGCCCTGACCATCTCCGAAAAATCATCAGGCCCGGGGGAAGCGTCCTCCTCTTCCTCCTCCTGCTCTCCGCCCATCGCTTCTTCTCTGCGTTCCTCTTCTCCACGCCTCGCTGCTTCTGCATCACCACTTAACTGGAACCCACAGGCTGCCCGTATTCCCCTAGCGGCCCATTTGCCTGACAAGCCTTCCAGAATGTAACTGCGAGCCCTCTCATCTGTTTCTTTGTCCGTACACGGTACGGTGTATCTTACCTCCACCGCAGCGAACAACAGACGCACCGTCGCGACGAGCTTGCGCCTGTATGCGAGCACCGCATCAGTGTCGTCGCCTGCAGGCTTATCGATGGGTCCAAAAAGCGCTTCGTGAACATCGAGGATCCCTTCTTCGTAGAGCCCCACGTCCGCCACTTCGATGCGACGCCGTCTGCTATAGCGGTGAGCCGCGTCGTCATAATATCCCCAACAGATCGACTGCCAGCCTCTCTGAGAGTGCCACTTGTCTGGGAGACCGTTCGTGGATGGATCATCATGATGCGCAGTGGGTGAACCAGAGATGCGGTTTTGGATCTTGTATTCGAGAGAGTAATACCATTCGGTATCAAACGCTCGAGGACGATGATGGTACTTGATATGCACGTCGACGTATTTTGGTGCTGCGAGGGAGTAGATCCGAACGAGGATATCTGCGTCGCAAGGCTGAAAAGACGGCGTGAGTGAAGTGGCCAGGGGATAAGATGATAGACGTCACTCACGTACAAGCCCTGATCGACGACGCGTCTCAGGATCGAGACGCACTTTTGGAGCGTGTGCCGTTGACTAGACTCAAGTCGCCTTCGATGCCAGCAACAGCATCGGTGATCAGGCGCGTTCGACGACGAAACGCGTTTTGATACTGAGCGTTTGCGCTCAGACGGTTCTTGGTGTATGCGGTCCATTGTGCTGGGCTTTGCAGCGACAGGCGATAACAACGGCCCAAAGTAGTGTTCGGCAAGAGCTAGCCCTGTGACGCCAGGTGGGGCCATCTCCTTTTAAAGCTCGACGACCTCAGTGCGCTGCTCTAATTCGACGGAGTCGTCCGAGTCAGACATTGTGATAGGAGAAAATCTGGGGTGGTGGTGGTAGCTGTTCAAGCATGGGAGATGTCCGACTTGACCATTTTATATAGGTAGTGACCGATTTATTGCTTGGGTGGTGTTCTTTGACGTGGGTGGTCGTATCGTCGAAGTGAGCATTCTGCCAAGGTACTATGACTTACTTATGGTTGGAGTGAATATAAATTTCCATTTCGGAAACAGCTCGAGACAAGTCTGGCCTTTGTCAGGGTACCCAGGGGGAGTTCAAGTCCGAGCCTATCCATGACCGAACGAAGGTGTTATTTTGCACCGGCTTGCGCAGTGCCATGGGATTCAACTGCGAGACTGACTTCATAGGGGGAGCAGAATCGAGCAAGAGATTCCCACGTCAGAGAATCCACAGTGGCGGTGTCACAGAGGACCTTGGGTATTTCTGTGCGTCGACCAATGATATGTACGCGATCCCTCTACTTACGCTTCACCCATGCCCGCTCCTCTTTCAACTAGACCGCCCACTTAGATACATCCTAGCACATATACGCATAAAAGCCGCACCTTGCTCTAGATCTCACAGTTTCTTCCAATTTGAACACTGTTGGTGGTAAGTTCTCCGTATGTCACTATCTCGATCACTCATCTCCCGTCCTCAAATTTTGACAGATCATGCGCGATCACAAGTTCCACCTCCTTCCTGTCTCCGTCCCTCCTCTCTCCCGTTCAACACTTCTCTTGCAGCCCCCCGTAGCATCGTCCCCAATCCACACAAGACCATCACCTCGCATTTCAGCACTGCCTCGCATTCTGTCCTTCCCAATCTCTCTCTTATTCCATCCTTTCGCACTCCTATTTATTTCCAACAGCGCCGTCCACATCATCCCCCAAGCGATAATCCCTCACAGCCCCTAGCGCCCGCGTTCTACCCTCCTGCTTCTGTGCCCGTTCGCATTAACACCAACTGACCCTCATCTAATACATCGCTTTCTACTTCATCAATGATCCTCTCTGTGTTGTCCTTTTACGACCCCGCGCATCCAAGCACCGTCCCCGACTATCAACCACATCTCGGCAGGTGGGATGCGCCTTTTGATTTCGCATTTTCAGCCGTTGACAGTTCACTCGTGTCCCGCGATTCGCCCTTCCTCTCGGTTTCCGCTCCAACCAGTGGCGATGACTTTCAGTTCTTCCACAGTACAACTGACTTCGGCCTACATCGCACGAATGCCCCCAGCGACGCTAGTCAACCGCACTCTCACCAACTCTCCCAATCGGTGGAACAGCACCGTCAGATTGCACCTATTCCGCGCCGGCAACAGGGCTCACCTCAGCACGAGCCTGCAGTCATACGGTTCGAGAGTCGACAACCAAGTAAGACATTTACCCCCGTCCACTGCCTTACCCATTTTGATTCTAACGCATAATTTCGTTTGACTTCAGACTCAAGTGCGCCATCCAGCTTCTGAAGACCTTACGAACCAACGACTGCAATAACTTCTCTCGCTGAATCCACCATACTCATTCGCTTCAACATAACAATCTCAATCTCATTGCACGCAGAGTCAGTTGCGAGAACACGTAGTCGTGCTTCCTACGTCCCAAGGTCAACCAAACAGCCCTGACTCGCGCGACGCCGCTGCAGAATGCCATACCCAAGGAGCCACTTCTTCAGCGTCGGAAGTAGATGTAGAGATCACCGTGGAGCATGTGAATGAACGTATTACAACATTAAGTCCTACTATCGCTTGTGCGTCCAATCTTTCTGTGTTATCCATTTTTCCGTCGGGTTGTCATTATTTGTATTGGGAACCACCAGGTTGGAAAAGATGCTTCTAACAGCTGGTTCAGGGAGCGACTCTATTTCTGAGCATTTATCGCTCTTCTGCTAGCTGCATCCTTTGTCTTCGGAGACATTTTGCTCACCTTTGGACAGCATAACGTGTATTCCCTCTCCAGTACCTATCAGCAATCACGTGCACACTCTTTCGGCACCTACACCGCCGACGCATTCAAAACACCCCCCAAAGTGATACTGGTGAGTTGTGGTTTCATCGTACCTTCAGAATCCCCCTGCTTTGTTTGATTCCTATCCCTTGTCTTTCACGTTGTTATCCGTCTTATTGAGTTTGCGTCCGATTTTGGCGTATTCGATGTGTTCACCAAGCGCGCATCACTTCAGCTTCTACCGTTGAATGTGTTGGTAGGTGGTCGCATCAACTAAAGTCTGCTTTAACCCCCACCAGGGCTTTAAACCAATCTCCCTTTATTTATTCGTTCTTTTTCCCTTCCTTTGTTCTGATGGACGTTCCCTTCGCATTTTACCTTACTCGGTGAACGATGACTCGTCATACTCTGTCATCATCCCTTGTCCTCACCTCGTATGCTCGACACTTCGTCATCCACACTTTTATTCATTTCAACCATCACACCCCCCTTTCTCCTTTATCTGTCTTTCCATCTTCTACCTTAGAGTATGGCTCATACCCATGATACCAAACTTTTTTCACTTCCAATTCTGCCTTAGCAAAAGCTAACACGAGTGATGTGGTGCATGCAGGTGTTGGCACACATAGCGCCGCATCGCCCGCAGCAAGTTACCGTGGGACGCACACAACGTCATCACTTGAGTATCCTCGGGAATGATGGGGTCAGACTCGTCGCGGCCGTCGGAATGGAGAGGTCGCGGGTGATGGTGATGGTAGGCCCAGTGGTTATGGGGTTCAGTATGCAGTCGGCGACCAATCGAGGGGCGATTTTTCAGCGCGAGGACGGGAAGGGATACCGGGGCCGGTAGAAGGGACAGATGAACTTGCACATGGGCATGGTCGGGGCGCCGGCCACACACATTCTACCTCCTTATCGATGTGACTGCATCCCCGTCTCGGTCACAAGGGGGATGGTCGAGTCACCCCGTAGGTAGCGCGTTCTCGGGCCCGGGTTTCGGTCAAGCGCAGCCAGGTTATTCGGTTCAGCTATCTCACCATAGTTTCTCGCCGCAACCTCTTGGACACCTACGCGCCTCACAAGGACAATATCAGTATGATGCAGGCTGTCCTCATCCAATGCCACATTCAACACTTGCCAACCTCTATGGTCGATCAGAATCATCAGGTACAATGACAACGAATGGCTGAGCCTCAATTGCAGGTCGTACCACTGAACCCGCTACCCGTGCTCCACCTCTCCGAACCTCGACTAAGCGACCTCGCGCACCAAAGCACCTACGCCATGACCTGTCTGCAAGACCCGGGATCGGACCCCCGCGAGGTGATAGCAATGATGACAATGAGGACGACGAAATCATTGGGTGGGTACCTGGTTTGGGTGATGGTGGGGGCCCAAGTGGCAATTTCAGTTTCGGCTTCAGACTCGGAGGGAGTGCAGGGTCGAGGAAGATTGCCCCAGGTTGTCCCGACTACCAGGTGGACGGAAGTGCGTCTCTCTTTTGTTTCGCTCACCATGATGTTGATGAGACCGGTCGCGTTCTGTCTCCATTCTTTTTTGCATGACGCCCTTGACCATCACGGACGAAATCTTCATTATTACGGATTGTCACAAAACAGACGTGTTCCTGATACCATCGCGTCGTTATTTTCCCCGTGGAATGCACACCACCTTGGCGCGTCCATTTCTCGTGTCCTTCCTTTGCTGTCTTTTTTCTGCTTCGTCTCTGGTCAAACCTCATGCCCAGATCCGTCATTTCCCTCCGTCCCCATCGCTGCGCTCCCACGTCATGACCATCCAGGATCGGAGCATCCACCTATTGCAAGTGGCTAAAGGTTTGTCCTTTCCTAGTCCCTCTCCTCTGGCTCGCTTATCAAAATTTCTCTTTATTACTTTACGGTTCACTTGCTGACATTTATGTCTCTATGGCAAACATTGTCTCCGACCACACGTGTTTTTTGTGCCTGTGACATATCTGACGATCGTCGCACTCTTAATTCGAAATGGGCGCAACTGCAGTTTCGATCCTTGAACTCCCGACCCTCGTGTCGAAAACCTATTCCACATTTGTCGATGTCATCCCTCGATTTGGCTTTTTTGGACCATACTTGCTTCACGTATTACGCCCAATGAAATTGCACCTATCAACGTTGTTTGTTCGGAACACCACGGCGGTCACGGATACTTGCGTCGCCCCGGATTGTTTTACTTGTAGGCAGGCATCCGGGCAGTATCACTGGGTCCTCATGCACATGCCCGGTTTACTCATCATCCCATTAGGCCCTTGACTGACGACTATTCCTAAAATGGAACCGTTATTTTTTTCCGGCTGATGATAATAGATGAAGTGCGACTTTTCCAAGTGCAAACGCATGTAAGCCATCCTTCGGATCATTATGTTTGTACCTGTTAGAATCAGAAGGTGCTGAGTCAGCGAAGCTCTGATGCTTGCAAGTAACTCGAGTTCAATCTCCTCAGTGATTGTTTTGGTTCGTCCCATCACTGTTCACAAGCATGTGAACTGCGTATGTTGTGTGGTAATCATTTTTTGGTATGCTCGCACTCCAAGTGTTGTACTCTAGTTTCTTTGAGTCCATGTTCACTACTGGTGCAACCGTGCAATTTACGAACCATCCGGCTTCCTTCACACTAACGCAAGAATGACCACGAGGTGTGGAATGACTGTTGGATTAGGTTCAGCACTGTTCAACCTCTATCTCCGAAGCAACTCCATTTGCTCGATCTGCCGCTTCCCCATCAATATTCTTGAACTTGAAACTATCCATGGCGTTGCCCCGGAATCATTCATGGTGATTTTCTGACGAGTACCCGGGCCGCCGGTCACCCCAAAGCACAGCATTGTACTATACCCTCAACATACCAGAGGGTTCGAAGTCTTGCAGACTCAATGACAATGTCTCACTGGCAGGCTGTATTGACGTAGGGACTCGTCGTATCCTGCGTCTGTGTTCCGAGGGTCCAGCCATGCGCGAGCCCGAGGTGTTGTATGTGATCCCACCGTGATTGAGTGTGACGAATTCCATCATCGGCCATTCCTGTATATTCTAAGAACTCTTGCACAGATCAAACATGATGCGCGCGCTGTAAGCATACTATGGGAGGTGATCTGGGGTTTGCAAGAGGCAAGCATCATCATCAACAGGTTCAATAAGGCGATCGGAAGACATTGACACGATCATTACAGCCTCAAGAGATCGCTAAATTTCAATCGGCAACAGCCATCCAGTAGTATTTCTCTGGACATGTGCCGCAGGAGAATAGCCCATCTACCAGAAATATACCATTGACAAGGAAAACATTGGTACACGGCAGCAGCATAATACATTGGGATCCTTGGACACAATACTAAGCATCTGTGATAGTATGTAGCAATTACATCGGTACATACTTTACAAACAAATACTGAAACATTGGAGAAGATCAATAGGGAACAATGAATCAACGTACGCTCAAAAAAGGGACAAGTTATGAGAATATTCAACACTACACAACTCACATGGCGAGCGATGGAGTGTCCGAATCATCAGACTCGCAGGCGGAGCTAAATCGACATCTGCAGATCCCACGATTTACATCATCCCAAAGGTCCATGTATTCATAGGCCCCGGGGAGAGTCATCATTGGTGCGCCATCGTAACTCCAGGCACGGTGGAGAATTAGTTGCCCCGAGCAAGTTGCGATCCCATGGAAGAAAGTGGAGATAGCCGCCACAGATTCTGCTTCGATAGCAGAGTCGAGGACACCAATTGACAGTTCTCTTGGCAACGTGAGCCCAAGATTCGCTGGCACATGACTCGGGAGTACTTCTGTATAACCACGCGTGTCGAGGCGGAGGGCAATTTGATCGAGTGAACGGCACGTCTGGAGAAGTTGCACGAGTCCACCTGGGGTGATTCCATCCAACGTGTTCCATCCCCAATCTGCATTTATGAGAAGCTGTTCTAGCTTGGGCCATGCGGACGCCAATGAGAGCAGCTTGCTGTCCGTCATGCCCACATTACATGCAATATCAAGTTCCATGTGACGAAGATCGAACACCGTGCATGGTCGCAAGTCTTCACAGCTGAGTACAAGACTCCCTAAGCGAAGAAAATCGGTGACATTGTGGTGCGATTGAATCAACTGCAGATTCTGAATGGTGTAGCTAGCATTGGATGTTGGAATAGCCGTCATGAAGGAGGTAAAATCTTTGTTGGAAGGACAGTTGTTGATGAGAGCATGAAAACGCGTGAGAGCAGGCAGTCGAACGTGCGAGAGTAGCTGGGAAATTGGTGCCAATGTTTCAGAATTCATTGCCAAGGAGCGCAACTTGGAGAAAGCAAGGGGCAAGTCTGGATCCGGCAGCGTAGCACTCAACGCGAATTCTAGCTGTGTCAATGAAGGCGTACGGGACAGATGTCCAAGGTCATCAAGATCCAGGGCGAGTCGAGGACAAACCACGCGCGAGAGGTTTTGCCAACGACAAACATAACTAGGTTTCATTTGGATGAATGTGGCTTGGAGCCGATATGTGCGAACAAAAAGTGTCTTGATATTTGGGGAGAACATGGGAAACGACTCGGGATGTTCTTGGAAAGGTTCTAGATGGTCGAACCAAACAAGGAGAGTAACCAGGGATGGGAGAGGTAGGCGTAACAAAGACCTGGTCTTATCTGTATATGTGCAACACAGAGTGCGGAGATTTGGGAAGAGTGGCTTGGTTGTAAAAGGGCTCAAGAAGGCCGCGACAGATTCCCAGTCAAGTCCATCGTTGAAACGCATGATGGACCTGATGCGAAATGTGTAACTTTGAAGGATACCCCACTCAGGCTCCGTCAAGGGTCTGTTGAATGCATACTACTCCGTAGATTGGCAGAAGCAAAACGAAAGATGATGTTCAGTAACCAAAGTGTGAGGAATACTCGGAATGATCTTACCGTTGTCTCTTCTGACTCGGAGGACAATCGATAAGATGCTTCGGGAAGACACCGAGCTAGTGGAGACAAGTCGTCGAAGTCATTCCAGAGTCTATCCAGCGCTGGTTCTTTGAAGGTGCGACATGTTCTGGCCAGAGCAGCTAGAACAGAATTGGCCTTTCTGCGTTCAGGGTCCTTCGATCCGCCTCGAGGAAAAAAGTGCCAAAAAATATTGGAAAGTATTTCTTGTATCTCCAATGCGTGATGCATCCTTCGGAACTGGATCAGGTGTTGCAAAGATACTCACTTTGAAACACCGCGTTCACTTGATCCGAATCGCCTAAGTAGCTTAGCTCGTTTCGGATGCTATGTTCTGCAGCATTTTGAATGCTTTGCAGCACCCCACCTCTGACCTCTCCTGCTGAAATGCCCACTCTCATTGGCTCTTTCAAGAAGCGCCGTGACACAAGGCAGTTGAAAGAATACAGTCCCAGAAATCACACTGTTGCAACAGGCATCCGTGCTTTGTCCAGCCTAGCACTTGTCGGTCAACCACAGCTCCGCCACATTGTCATTCACCGAGAACCAACCATCGTTTCTATTTATCGCAAGCCCTGCGATATCGCCCAGACATACTTACCTCCCGTACAAGCCGTGGCGGGCGTGATCCCTGTCGTCGGTAATGTCATCAAGGGTGTGATTGCTTGCATATTAAGTACTCTTCAAGTTATGGATGTGATTCCGTTTGGCTCTCTAACTTACGTTCTATTCTCTGACGTTAAACTTTCTTGTCGCAGAACCACACACAGAATAAAGGCGACTTGGAGATGCTCAGGCGACGGCTGAACCGGCTCGACCACCATATAAACAATGTACCAAATATGCGGACTATGGCAGAAGAAACCTTGAGATGGGAGTTGCTTAAGTGCGCGACTTGCTGGAAGCATGCCCGCCTACATAGCTAAAAACAGTGTTTCATCATAAGCATGCTAGAATCAGCCAAATCCGAACTAGAAATGATGGAAAAACGTATTTGTGCTTCTCCTTCTCTCGCACAAGACATAAGTGGGTGCATTGCTCGCATCAACAATCATCTCTCGGAATATATGGTGATGGCGTATACTCCCTAGATAATATTTGTCAAGTCATTCCTGATTTGTTCTTACTAGGTTTATGCCTTAATGTACCTTCAGGAAGACGTACACGAGATCAAAATCAAGCAAGTAGAAGCCTTCAACAAGTTTGGGACCATGGCATTCGAGACAGGACGGCTTCCAGCAGTCATCTCCCGCCGTGTCATACTAGTTGATGCAACAGGAGAAGAGCACCCGACATACCTCGAGTACTGCCAGGACTTGGATGTATGTACGAACAATAGGACACATGCGTCTTCGGAACCTGATTTATAAGTTTAGCAACTTCATGATATGCTCCTCGTCATGCTTCGGGCATGCAGGCGCGACAAAGCCGATATCCAGAGGTGGTACATTGAAAGAAAACGATACGATTTCGTAATCGACGATGGTACGAACGTGATCCAACTGACAAGGGACTGCGATATTCAGTCAATGTTGGAACCGGGGACGAAAATTAATATGAGGGTCATCATGGAAGAAGCCATCGATTCCACTGTGACTACGACATACAAGTGTCCATGCGGCAAGCTGAATACCATACAAGTTAATGTCGAAGATCTCGTGGCTGCGTTACAACGCGGTTGCACCATCACATGGTAAGTCTTCCCATTTACCTGCTCACAACTTATACAATCACCTGAAAGTTGGTACTGCGAGCGACGGTTCACAATTATACGTACCCAGGGGAGACTAAACGTGACGGAGAAGAATGGCGATCAAAAAGAAACTGGTGACACACCGCCAGCGGAGGCAAAGTACCTTTATTCGTAAATTTCTAATGAAGCAAGTGCCCAAGCTGAACGGAGCCAACGGTCCAGCGTTGGCAGATGATGAATATTGGTCGTCTTTCCCTCCTCACATCAAAAATTTTGTAAGCCTGATTTGCCACCCCTGTTGCTGTCGTTTCCTGATCAAGGTCTCCAAGGCACAAACTATGTACAATATTGCCCAACAAATGGTGCAGTCAGATACGTACCTCAGAAACGGTACTGCAACAGCGCACCAGTTCGCGGAAGACGACTACTACAGCGAAGATATGGTGGACGGCAACTTCGAGGATGAAGATTTGGAAGACGAGATTGACTTGCAGCCTCACCCGGCCCGCCCTCCGACTGGTCCACATCCTTCAAATCCCGATGCAGTCGCCCACGTTCTGAGTTACGGGGAGACACCTGCCCGATCTCCAGCGAAAGCGACAGGACCGCACAAGGCCATTGATGCTAGAGCTAAGATTACGACTAGTACGCGCTCCGCTGAGCCAGTGACGGCCGGTGAGACCGCCAAGCAAAACAAGCGGAAAAAGAGGAAAGACGATAAGAATCCGGCCGCAGCCATCCCCTGTAACGGCCAACAACAAGCAAGGACTGCACGAGCTGCATCAAAGGCTCCGGCGACCGCCCATTCATATCCACATAATCATGCACACCATCATCCATCGCCACCATCGTCGAATGTATCTGCGCCTCACAAATCTCGTCCTCCGCCTGGCTTAGGCTCCATCAGGGGTTCCCAAAATAACAGTAAGATCTGGAGCGCGAACGGATCAAAGAGCTTTGGCTCCGCCTGGGAGAGGACGAACGTCGCAATTTGGTCAAGATCGAGAAAGACGCCGTTCTGAAGAAGATGAAAGAACAACAGAAGCATAGCTGTAGCTGTGCCGTCTGTGGGCGGAAGCGGTTGGTACCTTTTTCACATGTCTTGATAGTTCCTTACCCTGTTTTCGCCGATTGGATCTAGAAAAAATTCTGCGACCCCGTCCCCGGCACTCTTGTCAATTGACCTTTAGACATGCAGTCGAAGAAGAGCTTGAGGTACTGTACGATGCTTATTACGAGGAGCTAGAACAGTACGCGAACTATCAGCGGCGCTATATCAATTCTGGCGGTACCATACCACCACATCCTGGACCTGGGCCTTTTCCTGGCAGTGTTGAACTTGATAAGAACGGTACTGTCATTAGCCATCCTCATACTAAACCCACACAACATCTCCTATGGTCTCGTAAGACACCCGTCCTCACTAACGGCCAAAAACCTCCGAAACATGAGAGTGAGTTCGATGATGAGGGTGACGAGGATGAGGATGAGTACGATGAGGATGAGCAGGATGAGCAGGAAGTGGAGGAAGAGGAAGTGAAGCCTCGGGATCGAAGGAATGCCGGTTCGCGCGGACGTGGGCCTGTGAACGGTACAAAGACGAACGGTGGAGACGGGCTATTTAATTTGGGCAGTAGCCTCACTGTAACAGGCACGTGGCTCCGAATCTGTGCTTATACTTGTTCTCACCTTTGCTACAGGTCCCAACAATATCTTAACCGTTGCCGATAATCTGTTGAAAAACGATGGGCAGAAGTTCTTGGAGATGATGGAGCAGCTTGCTGAGCGTCGGATGCAGCGTGAGGAAGAAGCTGCGGCGGATGTGGAGGATGATAGTGGCGTCGAGGAGGAGGATGACGGCGACGATGACGAGGATGATGAGGAAGAGGTGAGATCTCAATGGTATCTTTCCCTTCTTGCCCTCAGTGATCTTTGTGACATGAAGGTAATGACCGAGGAGCAGAAGATAGAGGAGGGAAAGCGAATGTTTTCTATCTTTGCGGCCCGCATGTTTGAGCAACGCGTCCTCCAAGCGTATCGCGAAAAGGTCGCCCAGGAACGTCAACAGCAGCTCCTTCATGAAATAGTGGACGAAGACATGCTCACGAAAGAACGAGAGGCCAAGGAGCAGACGCAGAACCAGAAGGACAAGAAAAAGTGATGTCTGTTTTATGTGCATGACTCAAGTATGCCTTTTCCTGGTCTCCTTGTTGGGATGATGTTCCTGCTCAAGTTTGTATTCACAATATCCCCCCTGACCTGTTTCCTGTGCGCTTCATCCGCTATATCACATGTCTAGCTGATGGTACGTTCAGGGTCAAGAAAGTGGAAATGCATCATAAAGTTTTGCACTTTTTCTGTATTGTGGACTCGAGTCCTCATGACGCAAGTTACATGCTTTTCCGCAGTCATGAAAAGAAAGGCTAGGGAAACTTGCTCGACAGCAGGTGCGAACTGACGTGCGTATTAGCTTGATGGCGTAGAGCGGCAGTACGTTGATCGCTACGACGTTCCTTGCAAAACGCATCATAGTGGGCAGGACGTTATGTAGCTTCTTCACCTCCATTTCTAGCGTAATCTCTGTCAATCGTACTCTCGGATACGATGATAAGAACACGAACCGGTTTGGGTAAACGGTCCAGTCATGTCGCTCGTCATCATTCAACGTCCAAGTTCTTCCGGGAGTGTGCTTGTGTAGACGATCGTACTCGGAATCTAGCTGTCCAACATAATATGCTGAAGCATATACCGTTTTGCCTGACACGAAGGCTTTTGGCAAGAGATTAACCATTCGAAATAAAAGCAAGGCAGATGCAGGAAAGTGAGACGAAGGTAGGAAACATACCCGGCAGAAACGGTAGACGAAAAGGGAATCACAAAGCTAAACCCACTCGCATCGTGGAGTAGGATCTAACAAAAAGTACATTCAAAAACGCACCTTGGCGAGTTAGTTAATCCAGTGACCTAGTATTCCAACTTTTGTCACGACATGGCTTGTATTTATAACCGACCTTGTCTCCTTCCAGTTCGCTGCAAATATCCGCCCAAACCATACCATGTTCCCCACAAAAATGAGCTCGACAGTCGGGGTAAGGTTATCATGTGCGTGTCCCTAGGATCAGCTCGATGGTGAGGCGGGCTGGAAAGCCCGCGATACTTAGTGTGACGAAAAGGCAAAATGGTTGTTTTGACCAGTCTATGATTTGATACTCGGAGATGTGCAACGCTGATGGGCCCCAATCAAGGACATTTTAGGCACCGCCCGGGGTCAGCCACGTTAGAGGTGGAGCACAGTGAGGGCGAGAAGATCTTGCAGAGAATGCATCTATAAATCCACTTCTCTAGGACAAACATGACATTAAGAAAAAACCGACGGACGAATCTATTGAACCTGTGGCTGACGGTTCCTGGGTCCCATTTTAACATTAGTGGTGAGCCTCTGCGGGCTTTACATCCGCTTCCAGGAAGGACAAAAATGTTTCTGCGCCGCCTCCAACTTCCTCTCCCGCGATACCGGTGGCCCTCACTATATCGATCTCTGCTTTCGTTGGTTCTGCAGCGTCATACGCGGCGAGATCTGCGGCAAGATCTACAGGGAAAGCAGGGGGCTTGGGAGCAGCAGGTGTGGCGAACACCTTCACGGTTCCGACGTGGGCATCCTTGGCCTACAGTTCACGACTCCAAGTCAGAAACCCAAGGGAAATCAGAAATTGAATACGCACGACAACGGGAGGTTTGTATCCTTTGAGTTCTCTTATGTAGAGGTCCTGGACGAGGTCTGGAGAATGGAGAACATGTCAGTGCACCGCTGGATCGGCGAAATGCGGAAAGTATACCCCCACGCCGGGTAGCCGAGGAAGAGAAAGCGCGTGCGCCGCGTGCACTACGAGACTGTGAAGGAGGACGACAATGAGTGCGACGACAACGGTGACAACGAACGAACACAGAACTGACCACTTGTGTGAGTAGACGCACCGAGGACATGACTGCAAAAGAGAGAACTAGAATGTGTGTGACGTGACAGAGAGTGATCCAACCAGTTTGGGTGTCACGCGTGTCCCACTGCCCCTTCGCTTCGGCGTCAAAACATAAAATCTTGCAACACCGTCGGACGACTCATCCACAATGCTTTCCGTTGCTTCTCGCCGCGTTCCCAATACCATTGCTACACGTGCCGCTCTCGTCAGAACGTACTCTTCGAGCATCAGAGACGGTTCTGTCGCACAAACGAAAGACTTTGGGCAAGTGTTTCCTGACAGTCTCCCGTGGGACTCGACAATAACCAACTCTACAGGAGGAAGGAAAGGGCTCACGAAGGTGAGCTCAATTGAGTGGCATGGTTGCAGAGGTTGAACATGCCGCAGAGGAATACACCCGCCGACATGATGCCGAGTTGCTCCGAAAGCTTAAGAACCAGGTATGTCAAATGTGTTGATCCCTCGGTAGTGATACTCAATCGTCTGTATAGATCGAACAAAAGAAGAAGGAGCTCGTGCGTCGCACTTTCAGTCAACAGCTGAAGCTGTCTTTCATCGAAGAGTGCTGATGAGTTTACAGGCTGATCTCGAGTCCAAGGTGAAGGATACAGAGTCAAAGTAATCCCCTACCTGCCCATGTTCATTAGCAACTTCCCTTCCGAATTCATGTTTTTGTGGTGTAATGGTGTGTGTACCGGAACCCATTCCTAGGGTTACTGAGAATCAGTAAGATGTCCCAGTCTCAACTGGATCCTCGCTCCGTCGTTCGGATAGCTCTCGTACGCAAAAACCCCCTTTGTCATGACATGCGATCTGACATTCGAAACAGGCTTTCGCAGCTCTGAAGTACAAGCCCGGAAATCAGTCGACCGCATGTAAGTACAGTAGTACCACTGACCCGGGTCTACTAGCAGACACGACCGCCCCGAACAGCCTACGTGCTAGACCTCCAGTCGCATTTTCCAGTCGCGACCGATCATAATAGCAGTCAAGACTGGCGAACGTACGCACTCGGGCTCGAGAAACAGCTCGCGGCCCTCAAGGCACAACGCGATGCTGATCAAGAATGTACGTGTCGAGCTCACTTCTCAGCCTTACCTTCCAACCAACACGCGCGCTAGTGCTCTCCAAAGACGCGTCTCAGGTAGCGTCGACCTCGGACGCACCGCCTCCCAAGAAGAAGAGCAAAAAGAATCCCACCAAAGACCAACACGACCCCGAAAAGAGCTGGGACCAAAGTCGTGCTGGTGAGCCCGCTCTCACCACGCGTGCATATATGCTGATTGCTATAGACTGGCAACGATTTCTGTCATCCCAGTACCCTTCATCGCCATCACTCGTCGCAGCGTATACTTCTCTCAAAGGCGCCCACGCCTCTCCCAACACAGACCTTGTTCCATATGCATCACGCCTCACCGACGCAATCCTCCGCGCTCTGGACACCATAAATCTCTTCCTGTTCTCCCCCGCAAGCCCAAGTCCAGACACGCACGCCCAAACCACATCCAGCATACCCTCGCAACTCGAACCAGCGCATATAGACAGTCCGCGCATCACCTTGGCCTCGCCGCTCCTCATGTATGTCGTCCAGACGGCTTTACACGCCCTTGTCCAAACTGCCCAGGACAGCACCAAGTCAAAACGTCGCCAGTGCCCACATACCACTACTTTCGCCTCCAGTGACGTGCACGCACACGTCGATAAGGTCCTCGACCGCGTTCTGGAGCGCGTCCTCCTGCCCCTCTTGCGTGCCCTCGCCCCGCTCTGTTCTGCGCGCCTTGCGCCTCTTGTTTCGGCGCCACTCAGGAAGGACAAAGTCGGACGGGCTGTCGGAAAAAGTAGGGACAAGGACATGCGTACTGGCTCCGCATCGGTCAGTCCCCCGAAGACCGATGTCCGCACTGACGTGTTCACCCTCATCGGCACGTCTCTCGAGGCGTTGGATGCTCTCCCGCCTTTGATCCTTCCTTCCGTCCCAAGCGCGAGTGCTGATGGTGCTGGTACTGGGCCTGGCAGCATTGCAGGTGGTATCAGGGACAGACTTGGTCTCGAGACGATCCACGAGCTCGAGATGCTGTACGTGACCCCCCGTGTTCCACCTCCACCTACGCCCGCACCTTCAAGTGCGTCCCAGTTGTCCCCTCAACAACCACTGACCGCTCCCTCGGAACGACCACAACCAACTCAAAACCCAACCTCACTCTCCGCTCAATCTCAATCTGAGCACCAACTCCAACCCCGGGCACAACGTGCGGTGACCGAATCGCGCGCGAAACGGCTGGAAAGGCTCGCCGGTACGCGAACAGAGCGTGTCCGAGCGCTTGCCACGAGGGACGCGGGTTGGTTCCTCGCGAGCACGCTCAATCTGTGCGTTACATCGAGGACCGGATGCGCGGGGGGACTGCTCAGAGAGGCGCTCCTCGAACGGATCGGAAAACTCGTGCGATCCGTCCATGTGCCTCTGGGTGGACCCATGGGAGACCAGCAACCGGGTCATCCCAATGACGCGCTCCAAGATCGCCCCATTGTCGATGGCACTGCAGCCAATTGCAAGTTGGCCATTGACCCGGTGTGTCAAAACATGTTATTGGCTATCTGTGAACGTGCCATGAGCTGCCTCATGCCATCCTAGACGTAGCCCGTTTGGTGCACGACCGTTAAACGTTAAACGTCAATGTAGTACGATGTAGCACTTGCTACGGATGGATATACACATGGAGTTACTCCACCCGTGGATAAGGAGTGGGCGGGACCTCTGAGATCACACACCGAGCAAGAAAACAACAGACCCAGAACCACTAAATGAGTGCAAACAATGACCCCCCCAACCATTTTCCTGGACCTGAATTCAGCTCGGCCAGTTCTTGGCCTTTCCTATTGGGAAAGGGAGTCAGTCCCAGGCTCAGGCATGCGCAGGGGGCGCGAGCCGAGAAGGTGCACAGAGGGTGGACTTCCGGAACCCGGCGAATCACCCAAGGGGTGGTTATGTAAGTAGACAGCGTAGTCGACCACTACTCCGTCGTTTCGAGCACGATCGCTCGTCTCCCACCACAACCACGTCGTTTCAAGCACCACCGCCCATCTCCGACCAGGACCATGTCGTTTTGAGCCCGAAAACCCGTCTTCCACCTCAACCATGTCTTTTCGAGCTCGGACGCTCGTCTCCATCTCACCTATGTCATTTTCGAGCTCGGAAACTCGTCTCCCACCTCAAACATGTCATTGTGAACACCACCACCTGTCTCCCACCTGGACCGTGTTTCGAGCCAGAATGCTCGTCTCCTACCTCAACCATATCGTGTCGAGCATCACAACTCATTTCCTACCTGGGCCGTGTTATTTCGAGCCCTAACGCTCGTCTCCCACCTCAACCGTGGACATCGATCATCGTTCGACTTGTTCACAACCACCATAGCCAACGTGGCTTGCT
>JBBPOF010000687.1:0-18317 GCA_038091315.1 Porphyrellus cyaneotinctus | reverse complement strand
AGCGCAGTTTCTGTGGCCCACCAGGCGGAGTTTGAAAGATGTGGCTGACAAGGCAAGATGCTCCCTGGAGGCTGACTAGACCAATTAGTCTCGTGTAAACAAGCTTTAAACCCAATTGATTTCCATTTCAATATTGCCTAGCAATGTTCTCAAGGTGGTAACTAAGTACTTATCAGAAGACCTACAAGAATATACATATAAGAACATTGACAAGCAATCTGAAAGGGATGGTGGCTTTGATTTGTAGATCAATCCTCAACATTGATTAAAGCAGAGAAGACATGCTGATACTGATGCAAAAGTGATTTTGATCAAAATCAAGGTCAGAAGGTTGGGACTAACTATCTACTTACTGTAGATTCAAACTGAGGTTTACTATCAGGTTTCCAGCAATGTTTGTGAATCTGACATTAATTGCAGATATAATCATTTGTATATCATTATACTGCAGGAACATGCCTTTGATGAAGGCATTTTTGAAGACATTCACAGGCAAGCAGAAGTTTCTCTCAAGCTGTCCAGTGGTGCTCCTTTTCTCAAGCTCAAGAGTGATCATAGAGATCATAAAATTAGCTAATTTTATATTACTTCTTATTGAAATAATCTCAGTGCAAGACAAACCCACCTAATGATGGTGGCATCTTCCACCATATTTCAGCTCCCTCCAGCACAAGGAGCAAATCTGCCTGTATCCCTATGTACTCCAGATCAATAATCTGAAGATTGTCTCTGCTGACTTGATTGAAGCAATGTGTGTCCATGGTCATTCTGCCACTTGGAGGAACATGGCCCCAAGGCTTCCAAGAAGCCTGGGGTGTGGAGATATTGTATTGGGTTTCAGAAGATTTGCCTAAATTCAAGTGACACATTCACTATCATAAGATGAAGTAAAGCTTGCATCATTTACCACCTCAGCCTCTAGATTGTCCCACATTCAGATCACCCATGCTTCCTTTGGCCTAATAATGTATGGAACCTGATTGAGTGCAGCCTACATGTGGGCAGAGGTGACCATCACATCCTTTTTGATGTGGTGGAAAGAATTCATGGTGATGGATAGAGTGAGAGTTGGAAAAATTAAAGGTGGAACCAGATGTCACTTGGGAATGTCAAGCACATTACATAACTTAGCTTTTCCATGAGAAATCCACATACATGAAGGTCCACACCAAAGTGCATTACATACCTTGCCTTTTTTGCATGAAACCCACAAGTGCCATTGTCCACAAAAACACCACATTACATAATAACTCTAGTATTTCTTTGACAAGTCTTAGTCACATTCAAACAAGCCACTGAACTTAGGCCTCTAACTCTTCAATAATCATCCACTATATAACAAATCTCCATTGAAAATGGCACCATCCATGATTCATCTGATCTTGGTTGGACTAAGGGACCTCAAGACCAACATTGCAGAGTTTTCTGTGAAGGAGGGAGTAAAACTGATGAACGCAGTGAAGAAATACCTGAAGGCACATATACTCAACATCTATGTGTTGTCTCCTTCAATATTTCCACAGACTATGTTGGAAGCAATCAAGTGCACATTGAGCCACCTCTCTGTGGGGGAAACAATCATGCTTTCTTTGCCAGAAGTGGATGAAGGTGCAAAGGATTGCAAAGGTGGAAGAAGAGGCTAGGGGAAAAAAAAGTAAGTTTTCATTCACTATCTCTATTTCAATTGCCCTGATCAAGTTGCATCTATGCTAGCCAACCAGAATCAGAGCATGCCAGTGAGCAGCCATCATAGAGAATAGATAATAATTCTTCATTTCTTACATGAAACTCATTAACTCATGGATGTTTGATGGTCTGCACCCAAGGAATGCACACAAGATGGAAACATGTAGGCCAGAATCTATAGCAAAATGTCAGAGATAAAGTCCCAACCAACTCATTGATTTCCATTTTCAACTACTGCTTGACTTGCTAGAGGGTCATGCTAAAGTCAGGAAGGCCACCCTTCTCCTACAGCACAGCCTTACAATTGTCAATGCTGAGGCCAAGGCAATAATTTTGTAGCAGCATTTGAAGCACATTAAGGAGATAGTCCCAGACAATGCAGAGGTCTCTGAGGCAGTAGAAATGCTCATGCAGTGCATTTCATACAAGAATAAGTTGTAGCATCTGATGTTGAGGTAGAAGTGCAGACTAGCACATAGACCACATATGTATGCCGTATATAGATACCATGTACATTATGTAAGCATACAGTATATATATGGGCTAGAGATCACTGAGAACTCCCCATCAATTGTAACCTGGTTCAGGTCTTCACCTATTATTGCTGCATTTAGTCATCCCCAGGCCACACACCTATTTCCACAACACTTGATAGTTGTAGTAACCTGTTAATATACATGTTCTGTCTCATTGTTGTGCTGCATGTAACAGATGTAGTGTGACTATAGATTCCAGCCAGAATGAACAAATGCATTTGGATCACCAAAAACAGCTTAGTTGCTCATGGAATAAATACTACAGTTATGTTTCAAACATTCATTAGAATGATTCAGACCCCTTAGTAGTCTTATGGTATTTGTTCAGTGATATTGGTCAAATGACTAGAATCCTTCCAAGTGCTCTCAGTACAGATGGTAATAACATAAGCAAATGCATGACTTGCATGTATCTACAACACAACACATTCACACCATAAAGATGTACACAAATGAAAGCAACATCAACATGACTGACTCGCCCACATGGACAATAATGGGTGATATACTAGAATAGTGCCTGGAGAACAAGAACCAGGTGCTGTCTATTGACATCCCATATGTAGATGACCACCCTCTGTGGATGATGTGACATACAATTTTATATGTGGAATGTTCCATGTCTTTCACACTAACTCTTGAACAACATTCATGGTGATCACATTGACACCTGTGACTACTCCCACAAGCTGTAAGCAAGGATTAGTTGACCATAGTGAGGTTTGTGCTGCTACACTTCTGATTCAGGTGGATTGACTAAGCATCTATACATAGAGTGTGTCATAAGAGAAGGAGTTGAAAAGAAGGATTCTAGTGCCAGACATAGTGAGTATGGTCATATCCAGCATGGGCTGATGTGCCCAATAAAACACTGATGTGTCAGTAGACCATCAGCGAACACCATGCTGAGCTAATTTAACTAATTGCTATGTATTTTGTATCAATTCTATATATTTCTTCTAATTTCCAATTTATCCTGGTAAATACAAATTTGTCTACTATTCTATAATTCATTCCAATTGATCTTAGTGCATGTAATGGAGGCATCTAGACAAGAAGCCAGCAAGACTGAGTCACATTGAAGTGACTCTGATGATATTGCGGATGCATGAAAGCTCAGGAGTCACATGCGCAGCGAGGAGATACATGATGAGCCACTAGGAACACTGTAAAGCGGTGTTCAATTCGGAGGGAGGGGGGGAAGTATACATGACTGTATGGAAGGGCAAGATAAATTGATGGGGAGAAGTGGCGAGTCACTAAGATACATTAGCAAATGAAGGGTCATGAATGGACCGACCATGAAAGAGAACAGCTTGCAGCAATGTTGGATGGCGATGAATATAGCGCTCAAATGTGTCCGATCTCCATTGTCAAATTACTTGGATCAGAACCATCAGAACGAAGCCATAGCTGAGGAAACAGAGGAAACCTCGAACCACGAGCTGTAATATACTTTTGGAACGACCCAAATGGATCAGGAGCACTGGTGCTGTTTTGAATGACGACCTGATCACCTTCAAACATCACATGAGTATTGGACTGAGCGGCTTGAGAGTCATAACCCGGGTGCCCCCAGCGCAGTTCGAGGGGGTTGGAATGGTGAGATGACAAGCTCTGGGTGTGATGAAGTGAGCAGATCATTCTCAAGGCGAGATAGCGCATCAGCGATTTCATTGTGAAATCCAAGGACATGGAACACTCGCAGATCGATGCCTTGACTCAGGACACCATCAACAACCTGAATCAACATCCAGTTGAATGCAGGTAACGCTGACAGCGAATTGAAGAGCTGGACAGTATTCATATTGTCTGTGAACACAGCTAGACGCTGGCCAGGGAGAAGACGAGGGGCAGCGTCCAGAATGGCAGCACAAACACAAAGGGGCTCGAGATAAAAGATTGATCCACGCTGCTGAGCGATGATCTGATGGGCTGGTGCTTGGAATGCCTGATTCAGAGAGGGATACCAAAACCCCATGGCAAAAGGGGAAGCATCACAGTAAGCATGGAGGACAGAGGGTGAAAGGTCATCTTCAGACCATGAGACAGAGCGAAGCAAGTAGATTCCATTAGAGGGGAGGAGATGATCAAGAACCCAAGTCAACTCCCTTTCTACATCTTCATTGATCCACAAAAGGGCCTTCTGGAAGAGCATGCCGACTGTTTTGGCATAAGGGCACAAAGACCAGGGCAAAGATGAGGGTAGATATTGACCGCCAAATTGAGGTGACCAGCAATGCGCTGGAAGTCCCTCAAAGGACGTCATGTGCCATGCAGGGCGAAATCTCGAACAGCTGTGATGAGCTGGAGCTTAGACTCGTCTAACATGCGAACGCTCATGAGATTTGGGTCGACCTCAAAGCCAATGATGGGCAGAACATTCCTAAAGACCTGTGTGCACTCCTCATGAGGCAAACCAATGAAATCCCATAGTTGAAGAAGTCAAGTGAGATTGGAGGGCTAGCGGTTGTAGAACAGCATTTCTCCGTGATTCTGAGGGGTGAAGAAGTCCTCGACATAGATGTAGAGAAGATGGATGAGATACTTCATAACAGCGATTTAGATGACAAGGGACATGAAGGCATGCCATATCTGCTATGATGGACGGCCCCCAAAGAGATTACACCGATCGACCTGGCGTTTGGAGTCAAATGAGACAAGCTGCTTCATTTGCCAGAATGGATGCATTCGCATGTGCCTGTAGGTTTTAGAAACATCGGCCTTCCAGAGATGACGTCGAGATCAGGATCCTGCTCTCGACGATAGCGAAGTGCATGGCCCAGAGCCTGGACATTGCCAAGAGTAACACCTGCATGTCCTCGCGTGAAATCATGTTGTTGGGAGCGAACTGGCCAGCACTGTGATCAGTGACAGATGGAACTTGCTGCTCGGCACAGCATGCATGGGCATGCTATACATTGCTGGCAACGGATCCGGCCCAAAGGGCTAAAGAGAAGCGACCAAGCTGGATCTCCTTCTCAATTTGCTCTCTGAGAAAGGCTGCCTGGTCTGCGGACTTAGGAGTGCGTTGGGAATTGTCCCATGTGAGAGGCCATTGCCGGAAGGTATGGATAGTATGCAAAGCCTTGACATTGTCAAATTCCGACAGTGGAGGAGAGGGCAAGGGCTCAGCAAATTCTGTCGAGTGCACAGTCCTGCTTCTGACCGACAGCTAGATCCCAGACAAAATGTCTGCTAAAGTTCTGACCTGTACTGAGCTCCTGATTCAGGCTTTGACTGCGGATGCTCCAGTCATCTGTGAGCTGCCCCACACCCAATGCGATCGCAGACATGCGCATATTGGCATTCAGATGCTGGGCGATGGCTGGTGCCTGTCTTCCAGTTGTGGCAGGGCTTTCTCCCTCCAGGAAGGGTAACTCTGGTGCGCCGCTTGGAGCCACCCTGTTTTCTATCTCTGGGACGCGGACCCACACCCATTGAGAAGAGAGAGGTGAATGGTTCTGAGGTCGTCGAACTTGGCAAACTCAGTGAGGCGAAGGTGTTTTTGATTGACTGCTCGCAATCCAATGGCCTTATCCAGGTCGATGACTCGAGAGTGGAAGGAGGGAGCGATGGAGGCGAAGAGCGCAGACATGTACGCTTGGTAGGTGATGTATTCTGAGTATCTCCCAGGCAGTGCGAAAGAGATCGCTTGGATGGTCTTTCCAAACGCGATGATGATCCAGTCCCCATGGTTGGTGATGGCTTTGGATTGCTTTGGCACTCGATTGGAGAGCTGGAAGAGGTCCCCAAGATCTTGGGACTGCCTGGCCTCGACATCAGAGGAGTAATGGGCTCCAAGGACTTCGTCCTTGGAGGGTTCAACCTCTGCAAAAGTGAGGGATGCTTGGATTTCGAGTATGGCCTCTGCCTTCGAGATTTTACCCCTTTTGACAACTACAATGGCTCCGTGGACAGCTGATGTGGAACATCCTGCTAGGAGAGGGTAGCCCTGGTCCCGTCTTTCAAGCAATCGAAACGAGATGATTTGGCTGGAGGAGGATGCATGCTTGAGACATGAGGGAAGTGATGGGGAACCAATTTGACTCATATTAGCACACAATACAGGTCTGGTGGGACAGGAAGAGAACTTACACACCGCTTCACAGTGTCCCTAGTGGCTCATCATGTATGTCCTCGCTGTGCATGTGACTCCTGAGCTTTCATGCAGAGGGGCCAAACTGCGCACCTGGTGGGACAGGGAGAGAACTGGCAGAAGAGGTGTTGAAGTGCAGTTTCTGTGGCCCACCAGGCGGAGTTGAAAGATGTGGCTGACAAGGCAAGATGCTCGGAGCCCTAGAGGCTGCCTGGACCAATTAGTCTCGTGTAAACAAGCTTTAAACCCAAAAAAATGAATGCTACATTGCTTCAACTGTCCTAGAAGTATACAGACGGTATGGTCCTATGCTCTAGAGGAAGTACGGTTAATGTGCCTTCTTGTGTGTTGTCTCAAAGAAAATCGCTATTTGGTTGCCAACTCAGCATCACCTATGTCATTCCAGTAGTCTGGATGTGAGGCTTGAGACCCAGTGAAACATGCTGAATGAGTTCAAGTGTCAAACTTGCATTCTCCACATGATGTCCAGCTGTCTGGATCATTGGGCTGCCAAGCCCAACATGCACCAAGGAGGAATGCCACATCCCTCATCTGTTGGATGAAGTGAGGATCATGCAGCTCATAGTCCATGCAATGTCCAGTAGAGACACATCTGTCATTATTCCTAGCAACAAGCATGAGACCCTCTAGATACTACTAGCCTCAACATTAACAGACAGGGCCTAAAAGATGGAGAGGTTTGTGCATACAGAGTTTGAGACTGCATACAATAACCCTAGATATATTCTGAAGTCTTTTTCTTGTTCTGATTGTGAACATGCATTTGAAGATGCTGCTGCCCACCAATGTTATCACTGGAGTCAGCACTCCAAAATTCCACTGATGTCTGTGGGTAGCAAGGAATATATCATTGAAAGGGAAGGGGAGCCAATGCAATGCCCTATGCATCCATGTGGGAATTCTGACAAAAACAGACATGCATTTGCAAAACACATCAACTGCTCTCTCATCCTACATCACCATTTTTGATGACCACGACCAGTCTGTTGGAAAGAATCAGACCAGAATGCCTTGAGTCCAGAGAGCCCCTATCAATCATCAGCCACATCTTCCCCCTCACCTTCTGCCTTGAACCAAGAAGGCTCAAAACCTGCCATCAAGTTCATCAGTGACCCATCCAACATCCAGAGGGCCAGCCAGCGTGATAGGAGCACCAGGGAGCACCATTCAGTTGACTCAGAATCAGGAGAGCCAAGGAAGCACCACAAGTCTGTCAATGAGGACCTTTTCCCTTGGAATGCGACCTCAGCAGTCCTTTGTTCCACCCTAGAGCCAGAAGTGCAGCAGTGCCTTGTCCTCCTGGAAGATTGGGCCTCAGATCCCACCCTTGTTGTCCCCAAAATCCTCCTATCCCCTAGATGTCTAGATTTCCCCCCTGATCAGTGGCTCAACATTATCAAGGGATATGCAGTCAACCTTGCCAAAGTCCTTGGAGTCTATTACTCCTCTGATGTGGAGGCCAAGCAGTCCCAAGATCTTGGGGACCTCTTCCAGCTCTCCATTCCAGTGTCCAAGCAATCCAAAGCCATCACCAACTATGGAGACTGGATCATTGCATTTGGAAAGACCATCCAAGCAATCTCTTTCACCCTGCCAGAGAGATACTCAGAATACATCACCTATCAAGCATACATGTCTGTGCTCTTCACCTCCATTGCTTCCTCTGTCCACTCTCAAGTCATCGACCTGGATAAGGCCATTAGACTGCGAGCAGCCAATCAAAAACACCTTCGCCTCACTGAGTTTACCAAGTTCAATGACCTCAGAACCATGCACCTCTCATCATTTGGTGTGGGTCCACATCCCAGAGATGGAGAACAGGACAACTCCAAGTAGTGCACAAGATTCACTCTTTCTGGAGGAGGAGAGCATCTTGCCTTGTCAGCCACATCTTTCAAACTCCGCCTGGTGGGCCACAGAAACTGCGCTTCAACCCCTCTTCTGCCAGTTCTCTCCCTGTCCCACCAGGTGCGCAGTTTGGACCCTCTGCTTGTAGATTTTGCACTATCCGTCCCTCCCTGTTCCCCTTTCATGCTGTGTTCCTAGTGGCTCATCATGTATCTCTTCGCTGTGCATGTGACTCCTGAGCTCTCATGCATCCACAATATCATCAGAGTCACTTCAATGTGACTCGGTTTTGCTGGCTTCTCGTCTAGGTGCCTCCATTACATGGACTAAGACCAATTGGCTCATGTTAGAGGATCAGGATACAGCCAATTGTGTCACTGGCACCAACAGCACTGCCTATGATATTGAAGATGATACCCTAAAAAAACAAAGAATTGCCCATAGTGCTCCAGCCAAAGGAGGACCAGTCCTATGCCACTCTGTGGAGGTCAACTCTCATCTCCAGGCCAAGCTAGTGCCAATGAAGACCAGCATCACTGCCATTCAAGACACTGCCACTGAGAAGCAATGCAAAGAGAAGTTGGATGCCCATGTCAGTGATAATTCCTCTCATTGCTCACAAGATAGATAAAGGCTCTGATATTCAAGTACAATTGGTCTTAGTCTATGTAATGGAGGCACTTAGACAAGAAGCCACCAAAACTGAGTCACAGTGATGTGCCTCTAATGACATTTGAACTGCATGGAAGCTCAGGAGTCCCATGTGGAGTGAGAAGATATATGATGAGCCACTAGGAACACAGTAAAGTAGTGTTAAATTAGGTGGAAGGTGGGAAATATAAATGACTAATAGAAAACAAGAGAAAGATAAATTAATGGAGAGAAGTGGTGAGTCACTAAGATATATTAGCAAATGGGGGGTCATGAATGGACTGACCATGAAAGCAAATAGCTTGGAGCAATGTTGGGTGGCAACAAATATGTATAGTGCTTAAAAGTGTCTGATCATCCCCAATAGAGGGAGAAAAGAAATTGAGTAACCTTTACAGAAATCAAGCCCAAGACGGCACAGAACCATCAGAACAAAGCCATAGCTGAGGAAATAAAGGAAACATTGAATCACAAGCCATAATATACTTTTGGAATGACCCAAATGGATCAGGAGCACTGGTGTGGGATATAGAAGGACAAGAAAGTCGAGTCAATATGGACCATCATGCCTCCAGGAGATCTTTGCTATGGAGCAAAGAGAAGCAGTGTCAGGCTGGACAAGCTCCTCTAAATGGAGTGATCCAAAGAAGCCAACAAGGGGCATCATGAGAAATAGAAGATTGTCATAAGACAATGGCCTAGAAATATGATTATAAATAATGTTTGAGATCACTTGAGGGAGAAGAGCCTTTTGGTGTACAGACCTCAACAAGTGACACATTGAGCCTTTTAGAGTGCACACAACTAGGAGCAAGTATCTTTTTCGATGAACATACATATGGATAGGATGGTTTGAGTTCAGAAACAATGCCAGCCTGATAAGAGTGAACAGAATGAGGCTCAATGTGATGACACATAAAGGTAATGTACAGTGACAGAGTGTTCATAGTTGAATCAGTATCAAGATGGTGGAGTTGACAGAAAGTGATATAAGAATTGAGTGCAGATGAGTATATAGTATAGATTGAGTGGAGTGATCAAGGGCACAGCTAAGGGTGATGGAGCGCTTGACTATGAGGTGCTCCATGGACCAAGCAGTTCTAGAGGGCTGCCTGGCCCTCAGTGAGAAAGAGGGTTTTAAGGCTCATAAGTCCTTTTTCATAGCTAAGGTCCCAGTTTTTAGCAGATCTCCAGCTAGCCACAAGGTGTCATATAGTATGTGGCAGCCTGGCAAGCAAACCCTGGCACATATGTAATATTATCACATCAATTCATTCTCTAGTGTTATATGAAATTCAGATGAACACAGAAAGCAAAACATCTGGAGACTTTTATCTAACAGTGCTCACACAGAGCTTACTAAGCCTCACAATGAGGTTGACAATGATTCAATAATGATAATGCCATGCCACATCCACTACTACCACTGTACACTCACCCACTGAAATGATGAGGATGATGATGTCATAGCCATGTCACCCCAACACTACCTCTATCACTGCCAGTGCATTGTCAATGATGATGGTGGCACTACCAGCACTGCCAGAATGGTGTTGATGCTACATATGTGATCACAACACCATACTGTGCCCCCTATATCAATGATGACAATGATGGCATGGTGGCACCACCTGTGCCACACTGACACCAATGCCACCATGTCACCACCACCACACTCCCACCAAAACAACAATGACAACACATGCCTTGCCATCACCCTCCCACCCACATGAATGATGGCATATAATGACTGTCATAAGTACTCAGTGGAATGAAAGCACATAAAAGTCATCAGAAATTGTTTCCCTCCCCTACTTCATCCAATCACATGGTGCCCAAGCTTGTGCTGCAGGTATGGGTACTGATCACCACAGATGCAGGTATTACCATGGGTCACAAAATCATGACTCATACCCATGCAGTTCTATATCAATGTGAGAATATTATATGCATGTACTAGGTACATGCCAAAGCTGTGCAACCATCATGTTGAGGAGTTTGCATAGCACAAGTTCTCAAAAGAGCATCTCACAGAGATAGTATTAGTTTATTGGGCAAAAAAACATCTGACTTGTTATGAT
Organism: Porphyrellus cyaneotinctus; assembly: GCA_038091315.1. Lineage (NCBI taxonomy): Eukaryota > Fungi > Basidiomycota > Agaricomycetes > Boletales > Boletaceae > Porphyrellus > Porphyrellus cyaneotinctus. The sequence goes on along the minus strand of JBBPOF010000687.1, from coordinate 7,395 downwards.
GCAAAGTTTGGTCTATTGGAGTCAGTATTATATATGTTTGTTTGGGGTGCAGTGTATGTAATAGTGCATTAAACCAACATTACATCAAGGGCTGCCCACTGTGAAGTCACAGATTCTGTATCAGTAGTGTTAAACCCACTGGCTGAAGTATTTAAGAACACTGTGTTATTGCACATCTGATTTACACTTTGTGTGAGAGTGGGGCAAATGAGACTCTCGTATGACCTGCTCATGACAAACTGGGAAGCTGCTCTGCCTAACGGTGAAGTGGACATGCCCCATGAATTCATTTGCAGCATGAGAATCATTCCAGGCATCTTCAAGAATAAGTCAGTTGAGTTGCAAGGCAATGACATTATCATCAATGATTTCATGCACAAGATCCTCACACATGTGAGAGATTACTCACTTTGAGCAGCCTCTAAGCAGAGATGTGCCTTCATACTACTATATGGGGACAAAATGAAATATATGGTCAAAGTCATTGTTTTCATGTAGGACAGCTCATAATTTTCATTTTACTAAAGGGTTCTCTGTGCTGCTGTTGCAATAAACTCACCATTGCACCCAATAAATCCTTTTCTGTTTCCTCAATTGCCATCAGTCCAGCACTTGAATTGGCTTGAAAATCAGACTGAACAAGGGCACAAGGTCACTGAAAGATAGGAGAGGTTGGTCTCTTGTCAAGATCCATATGGAGAGCAAGATGAACAACTGAGTCCCCTGGGCCATGTGGAGAACTCAGGTAGGGCCAATCAGGACAGGGAACTTCATGTTCAAGAAGTGGTCTATTTGTGCATGTGCTGGGATAACCAAGAAATGCTGGCAAGCAAAAGTGCAGGCCACTGATAGTATTGAACACTTAAACATTTTGCAAAAACCTATGCCTCAAGTCAAGACCACACATGGGCATCTTAAAACTATCAGCTGCCCTTGCTGTAGTAAGAAGTTTTGTACTGCAATGGATGTCCTTCAATACATGAATCAGCCCATGGGTTTATGTTTTGATAGTGTACCTTTCTTCAATGATTCCCCTGACAATCCTACTCAAGGCACCATAGCCAACTCTTCAGACTCTCATATTCTTGTTGCTGGTCAACCTTTGCAGGATGAACATGAGCCACCCTGTAGTCCCAGATTATACCAAGATATTGCAATGTCTGATGTTGCTTCAAACACCAAAGATTCTATTGTTCAACCCAGCTTGGAGACTGGCTAACTTGAACCTCCCCCCTCTAGAAGATTCATGGAGATGTTTGAAGAGTGCAGGAAAACCTTTCCAGGTGAGAAGTCCTTCACAGATAATTTTGGGGCTAATCAGTATACAGAGCAGTGATGCAAAAATATCTACTACCTTTCAGCTTCAAAACAAGAGTGGGCATTTGCATCCTGATTGCTACACTTACATCTCAGTATGGTGGCTATCAACACTTTACTATTGCTCAATATTGTAAGTGACATCTCTAAGCATGTTAATATGTTACCATTTTCTAATGTTTTGCAGACCAAGAACATGCTGCTCTTATTTCGATCCACAACAGAGTTCAGAACTTCAGTAGAAATTCTTTCATGTGGTCCAATATGTCAATGTGAAATAGTTAAGCCTGAGATTTCTGCAAAACAGCCATTGTGCCTCTTCTACTGCAATCCTATTGACTGTTTGCAAATGCTTCTCAGCCATCCACTCTTCAAGCCTGATATTTTATTTGTCCCAAGAAATGTCTGGACTTGCACCATAAGGATTTGTCATATCTATGATAAATGGTTGAGCTGAGATTGAGTGTGGAGTCTCCAGGTAAGCTGACATCTCCACTCATATACACTTATAATAAACTACTGGGTGCCACTCTACTTGGAGTTGTGCTATCATCTGATATATAAGACAAACATTTCCATCATAAGTGGAAACTATGTTGTCCATTCTGTCCTTATCAGCTTAGTGAATATTGGTGCATAAATCCATAGCAAGACATCCCTCCACGCATACCTCCTCACTTACTGCCCATCTTCAAATTCACACACAAATCCACTTGTGTTTGAGATCTTCTTTAGGATTGGCTTGTACACCAAGCCCTCAACATTGTACTGGCACCTTTAAAGACTGCAGCAGACATTTGGATCATGATGAGTGACTCTGTTGGAAATCTATGTTATTGTTGTATGCCTTTGGCTTCCTGGATTGCAGATACACCCAAGGAGTGTCTGTTGGTGGATACAGGACTGAAAGCCTTGCTAGTCACCATCACTACATTCAAGCAATCTGGTGATTCATATTGACATCCACCTCATATAGTGGAGAAGACCATTTCTGCAATCCATCAAGGTTGTTTGAGACATTCACCTAATGACTATAAGAGTGTTTTCAAGGCTGTCAAGGTGTTGGGCTTGAATGGAGTTGTTGATCTAGTCTGAATGGAATGGGCATTATTAAGTCCCTCCAACTTCCTCACCATCAAACCTTTATATTATAGGTGCTGTAGCTTGTGCTATCCCTCATACATTTCTTGTCACTCTCTGTTCCCTTCATAACTTCCATTACCTTGCTTAAGCACTGATGTTCACAACACATTCCCTTGACCAGATAGCACAAGCACTTCAAGATTTGCAATCGTCTCAAAAAAAAACTAGAAGCTGTCTAAATTGTAGCCTATTCAAAGTGTCATTCCAAGGATTAACCAATCTGGAGCTACAATGCAATAAAGAATGGATGTCATAGAGCATGCTCACATTGAGAAGATCAAAGTGCCTGCTCATGCTGGAAACAACCAAAGCTACTACTTTCAGATTGTCCACCACCTTGACAGGTTGGACAAATGCTTCTAGTTTGACCTAGCAACTTACATTGAGGAGCACAATCATGTGGACACAGTAGACAAGGGTATTGTTGAGGAAGATCACAGACCCAACACCAAGAAATGCATCATCTCACTCCAATATAGCCCATCCCCAACTATTTTTTCATCTTATCGGCTCTCCTTCAAGGACTCCACCCCTCTGCCCCCAAACCTTTCCACACCTTCATAACCTCCACAAGAGTATTCCACCTGGCAATTAAGCTGTCACTAACTCTGGCCAAGGCTGCTGGCTCACTGAACTGCGATGCACTTCTAAACTTCACCTACCTGGAATGGCTCTTACTTCCCAAAGGCCAAACACTAGCTGGCCTGCTTGAGACTCTGAAAACTGAAGGACACATTCAGAGCTTGACAAAGCACTGATATGTAAAGTATATCTTGTCTCAATTTCCAAAGCTCAAGAAAAGGAATGCTATGAATCACAAGGCCCAGGTCACAGATTTTTGAACAGTGTATGTGCCACCATACATGAGACATGTGAAGTATCATGCTTGTATGTATTCCACTCTTTGATCCAAGCTTTGCACTTACCAAGTTCCTTACCTTAGCAAGTGAGATTCACAGTCCTTGACCAAATCTTTGGACAATGCATATGCACTTAGAAAACCTGATATCACCTGCTAGTTCTGAACTCCTAAGGGTAGAAGACTTTGCTTCTGCTCCTAAGACTTGAAGTCCAAGTAATCAGATGACCAAGATCCTCAGTCATTGCTGGGGTCCCAAGCCAACTTCACTGATGATCAAGCATTCCTGCCAGATAGTGATAACAGACTGAAATCTGGATCAGAGTTTGCAAGTACTGGATCTTCACTGCTCACTAACAAAGAAGTCAAAGAGAACAATGAACCTTGCCAGAAATGGGAGGAGATGGGGAGAAAATGGGTAGAAATCACTGATATGCAGGGCAAACACCTCATGGTTTGGCTCAAGTTTGTCCTTGCTATATCTGACAGCTTGGTCAGTCAAGGAACAACAATCTGGAAAGGCAAGATTGATTCACTGGATGGAGATAAGCCAGCCATAGCAGTCAAAGATTTGTGGGTTACCCTCTTCACATATACACTGAAGGCATGATCCTTCACATCCTAGAGTAGCATCACATTGAAGGTGTTCCTTAGGAACACTAGTGAGTGAGGAACAGGTCAAGACTCAGCTCCAGACTCTAAATTATTCATATCCACTAGTCAATCTTTCTACACATTTCCTCCATTCAGCCCTCTGTTCAGACTATTATTCCTTTCAGCTTTAAATCTTATCACACCTTATTACCCATCCTGTCAGCAAACTCATTCTCTAATTTTCATCCCTTGGAGAGCTCCTCATTGTCTTTTTAGATTATAATGTCAATGAGCATATGTTATTTAAGATATGCAGCCCAAAATTCCATGTCTAATCAAATTGTAGTCCATGAGAACACACTGAAAATTACTGGCATCTTACACTGCAACATCAGCCCTCCTAATTTGTGGCTCACTTTGAAAAAGGCCAAACAGATCACAGTATACACATGCAAATCTTCACAGCAACATTTGTGCATATTTGTGCCAGAGAATATGGAGTCTCAAGCTGCAGGAGGTGTTTGGGAACTGGGGTTATGCAACTCCCATGGTGGCTGCTTCTGCTCCTCATCCTGAAGAGGTTTTCTCATAGAGAGTGTATTGAATTATATATGTATGTTAGGAAACATGGTCCTGGATGTCTGCACAGCTTGTGATAACAGGCCCAGGAAAACCTATAATGCATGATGTGCTACATGATCTAGAATCTGTTTCCTATATCCTCATTGAGATATGCACCCTTTATAATGGGCCATTCAAGCAGAAGTCTAAGGAAGACCTTGTACAATACTTTGACAAAATTTTCAACAGCTTCAAGCCCAGTTTTCTCAAAGTGATTACCATTCAATCCAAACTGACATGGAATCCATTTATTGTGAAGCATATTCAGCTGTATTTTTAACTGCTTGTCCGCCTCTTGAATGCACTTCAATTAGGCATTATATTGCAACTGGCCACTGACAAGCATGGATAGTTCTATTGCAAATGCTTGTGCAATCACTGTGTTCATCAAACATATCATCATGATGCTCTCATTGTTCAAACCCTATGATTGGATTGACCTTTTATAGGCCTTCATCAGGAGCCACTGCTCTGGCATCAAATTCTGAGACTTTGCTCTTTGTACTCCCTATAGTGTCAATGATTCTCCTCTCTGGACATGGAACAATTTACAGCAATCCTGGTATGCTCCAGCCCATGGAGAGGAGCCTTAGATGAGCTCAAGAAAGCAACTCAGATCATCTACCCTCCAGTCTGTCAAAATGTACTCATTTGAAGCCAAGCAAGTCCAATCCCCTTTCTTGCTTCTGGTTCACAGCATGAGTGAGTTATTTATGCAGCAGCATTCACAAGAGAACACCAAGCTGCCTCTGGAAAATCTTTTGGTCAATGAGAAGTCTTAGTTCTAGGCATGCAGTTTGTTTCCAGTCATTTGCTCAACCAACCTACTTCCTTTCTCTCACCTATACATGCATGTTGTGGTATGCTTTCTATGACACATGTTCTTATATACATGTAATTGCACATAACTACTACCATTGTCATCATTTAGTTATTACTAGTCATTTACCTATATAGCTTGATGTTGTTGACACAGTATACATGCAAAATGAATAAAAGATGAGTAATAGAAACAGAGTCATAACCAGAGAAGAGCAGAAGACAAGTCCAGAGAGTGAGAGATGTGGAGATAAGAAATGATTGGAATGAGAACAGAGTCAATTTGGAATTCCAGAGTTGAACTTAGTGAAAATCTGGAATATGACATGGGGGATTAATCCACCATCTTTGGCAGCTCAAATATATGTAGTCTACCAGACCTGCGCATCAGTCCACTCAGAGTCTTGATATCACAATGCAAGGGTAGGAAATCAATGCAATGGTGCTCTCTTACTCTGATGCATCTTATGACAATGACTAGAGTCAGATCCCTCCATAGGCAGATTCTTCCATTCAGCCAACCCAAGTTCAGCCAACTTTCACCATGTCGCAAACCAGTCAGTTCAGGTTCAAATCAGAAACTTTCAGAGAAGGTTAACATGCATGCAATGCAGCTAAGGGATCACCTCCTGGAGATTTATAGTTGAATGAATATGGATGTAAGATCACCATCCTGTTTCTATTTCATGTGCAAACCCATGTCGTACACAGTATGAATCTGGGTTACAAATGATTCTTGATACTGTATTGTGTTGACTGTGGCAAGGATTGCACATGATATGGATTCCAATATGGAAGTTGCAATCTTTCAGAAATGAAGATGATCGCTGGTAAAGATGGAGTCTTGTGGAAAAATAAGAAGTGCCAGGTCCACCTAACAGGAAGCATTGACTATGCCATCATATGTACAGCATAAAAACAAATGCAGAACAAAGGTAAGTTACTCATTAGACTGATCTATAGTTGATTGAATAATTTCTCTAGAGTGACTACTTGGTGTCAGTGGTGGGCATCATGAGGATGACATCATGAGGTTCTCAGAAGATTGCCTCTTCCTTGTGGAAGCAAAAGCACACAACTAACAGATGGAAGTTTGCTTGGGACATATGTCCCTGAAGCTGTTAGCCAAGTGGTGGCATTCACAATGAAGTCCAAGTTTGAGAATTCCCATCACATTCAAATTTTAATTCATACATTTTTAGCAGAGATGTTGTTTGCTTTTGTCTTTCTACTGGGCAGGCATGGCTTTTCTTTATTTTAACAGGATTGGTTGCAGAACAATGGGTTTACTATGATTCAGCCCCACTGAAGCTTAGTGAAGACCTTATTCATTTGATTGATGGAATTACATACTCTAGTCTCCAGACTTCTAGGGATAGTCTGTGGGTGAGTTAGTTATGGGTTCTGTGTCCATGGCAATGTCTTCATGGCCTTCAGTTAAGGCCCTCTATTGGAAATTTATATTCTTTTGGTGGGGACTAATTGGATTGCATTTTCTGGTAAGTTATTCCTGCATGATTCCTTAATGATGTTCACCACAACCATGTTTTTCTGCATCCATCATTTCCAACACCATTAGTGACAAATGAAGAGAATGGATATTGTACTCCTGTTCAAGGGATTGTACCTTGACCCAGATCTTTAAGATATTGAACACAGACTTTATGTATTATTTATGAAGCCACCTTTCCCCCCACATAGCATATTGGTATCTAAGTGCTGCCATAACCTGCTGAGCAAGACAAGTTAAATCTATATGGTCAGAGCTTAAAGTGCTGCAACATGCAATGAATAAACTGGATGACAATACAGTGGCTCAAAAAACTGTCCCAATGTTTGCATGTTTTCCCCTAAAGCTGATAACCCTCAACAACCCTAACCTGGACTGCCATTATGTTAGTGTATGAAATAGAGCACTGACTCTTGGCTTTCTATAGCATCAAGGGTCAAGAGATTTGAATAAGATTTGATGAAATGGCAGCCATTTCAAAATGATCACTCATTGGGACAGTTTTTTGACTTTAGGTTTTTATTATGTATAT
>JBBPOF010000686.1:0-18322 GCA_038091315.1 Porphyrellus cyaneotinctus | reverse complement strand
GCTCTCTCCCTCCAGGAAGGGTAACTCTGGTGCGCCGCTTGGAGCCTCCCTGTTCTACATCTCTGGGACGCGGACCCACACCAAATGAGGAGAGGTGAACGGTTCTGAGGTCGTTGAACTTGGCAAACTCAGTCAGTCGAAGGTGCTGTTGATTGGCTGCTCGGATTCTAATGGCCTTATCCAGCTCAATGACTCGTGAGTGGAAGGAGGGAGCAATGGAGGCAAAGAGCGCAGACATGTATGCTTGGTAGGTGATGTATTTCAAGTATCTCCCTGGCAGAACAAGAGAGAAAGCTCAATTGATGGGGAGATGTGACTAGTCACAACGATACATCAGCACATGGGGGGTCATGAATGGGCCAACCATGAAAGAGAACAGCTCACAGCAATGTTGTTGGATGGCGATGGATATAGTGCTCAAATGTGTCTGATCTCCATTGCCCAATGGCAAGGGTCATGCATATGATGACCAGCCAGCCCTCCGTGATATAATTGCTGAAGATGATGTGGTTCATGAGAGCCTGGACGTTGGGGGGGAAATCGCATGTTCTGAAGAACATGACATTTAGCTTGTCAAGTCCATAGGAGGGATGAAGGTAGTCTTCCATTGATGCGGACATTGTTATTTTCCCACCATCCAGGATATCCATCTTGGTGAAGACAGAGGATCCCTTGAGCTTATCTAAGATGGGTAGGTGTTTTTGATGGGATGGAAATTAAGGTAATGGTAATCCTAGCAGAAGCAGATCACTCCATCCTTCTTTGGAATGAAAAAGAATAGACTGGCCTGTGGGGACTTGAAAGGACTGATTTTCCATCCTTGAGGTGTTCCTCAATAAACACTGCACATACATTAAGCTCCTTCAGATTGAGCAGGTAGGCTTTGGCACATTTAGGGGTGAAATCCTTGTTCAGTTTGGTAGTGTGGTCGAAAGAATGGGATGAGGGAGCTGTCCATCATGGGGTTTCCAGAAAATGTCAGCAAATACTGAGAATTGTGGAGCTAAGACCTTCTCCTTAGATTGCTCTTTCTGGCAAGCTCAGTGGACAACATGGTCCATTGGGGCCATTCTGACAAGTTTCATTCAATCTGCTTCTTTAGTAGTTTGTCAAGCTTTGCAGAAGGATTGATCTTTCCCTCTATGCAAATATCATGCAAGGCCATCCAGGCCTTTGTGGTGGTATCCTTGGAGATGCAAACATGCTTGAAATCCTTCAGCAACTTCTCCAGTATTTTGTTCAACTTGTCAATATCAATATCCCCATTGGCAAGCCTCATGAGCCATCCTATTAACACTGAGGCTAGTATCTAGCAGGTCCTGATCTTATTGCTGGGAACAATGACAAGCAGTGGTCTTATACCCAAAGACGTTGGCATACAGACGGTGGTTTTGCAGTAGACTTGTCTAACTGTGGAGCATGGGTTTCACTCAGACAGGGACAAGTGGTACTAGATACTATTTTGATTCAGGTAGAACTAGATGGAGAACTATAGTACATGCAGCAAGGTATATAAAGGGGAGAGTGGAGTACAAAGTGGGAATGAGAGATCCCATTTTGGGAGGTGCTGTTCATTCATGATGAATCGAGAAAGATTAAGTAATCCATGACAAAAAGAGAAGGGACCACAATAAAAGGGAATGGATGCAACTCCAGAAGTCAGAAAGGAAACAAGGTTGCATCACCATGATCAAAAGGGAATGGACCATACCGCTTTGGGAATGGATCTAGATGAAATGGGAATGGATGTTAACATTCAGAGTTCAGATCCATGCGCCATCTAGAGAGGAAATGGTGGAAACTGAATGAAGTCAGGAAAATGAAAAGGCACATCGTTGGCATCTATGGGGATGGGAATGGATTGGGGTAACACAGATAGGGTGAATGAAGGGAAAATTATAACATTACCCCCTTCGTACTCCTGAGATACCACCTCAGAATGTCTCAGAGCTTCCACTATCATTGCTATCTCCTCCTGAGAGAAGTTCAGTGGCAGGGGAGAACCATCTGGAAGGAGTGGAGAAGGGATGATCTTGTTCAGGTTTGTCATACTCATAGAGGGAGTGGCTGACGGTATTGTAGTTAGGCCAGCATTGCATAGGGCAACAGTGCTGAGGATGTCCAGGCATGAAGATTTCATGGAAGGGACATTGATACTGGGGGCAGTTGAGATGGATGTGGGACGTTGAGTGACAATGGAAGCAAAGTCATTGGCAGCAACAACATTAAGGAAGGTGGGACAGGAAGCCTGTTGGAAATGGGGTCTGAGGGGAGGGGTGAGCTAGGGGTGTTGGGGAGGGGTGTCCTGGGTGACCACTAGGAGGCCTTTCGTCACCAATAGTTCCCACAAGGGGTCCATCATTGCAAGATCCAGCGCTGAAAATGAAGAGAGTGGCATGTTGGCAGCAAAGGGGGGGAGCCCGACATTCACCTGGTGGGGTAGGAGGGGGAGAGGATGGAGTTGTCTGAGCTCCAGGGAGTTCAGGAGATCCTGGAGTGGACAGGATGGAGGTCAAAACCAGAGATACTGGCCATCTGGTCCCCTGGAGTAGGGAGAGGAAAATGAAGGGGGATAGCTTGATGAAGAAGATTCTCTGGTAGTTGGATGATGAAATTGAGGATCCCTGCCAGGCAGAGTGAGTTGAGGACGATGTTCTGCATCTCAAAGAGTATCACAACCTCTGAGGATAGGGGGTTGGGGCTCTCTGCAATCTTCCCACTAGTGATGGCATAGTATTGATAGAGGGTGATGATTTGGTGAACATATGTAGAAGGCATGCAGATAGGTGGGAACTCCCTTGAGGGTGAGGACACATGAGGGTTTTTCTAGGAATTCTGCAATGAAGGTCCTACAGTTGAAAGTAGGAAGCTGTTGGAGGAGGATGAGAAGGTCATAGGCATAAGACACGTTGGAGTGAGGTTCACTTATAAGGGATTTCCAATTGAAACTCAGTCCTTGACAACAAAAGTTATGGTCCAGGACAAACAAGGGGTGGTTTATTATAACACAGGGTGGGAAACTAGTCCCATCCCCATAAAAGGAATGATGGGTAAGGGATTCAAATCATCCATGAGGTCTTCTTCAGCTAGTTGTACCTGTTCCTTGGGACCAAGGTCCAAAGGATCCCAGGACTGGGCACCACCCCAATCATTAGTCTCGTCACATTTATATATGGAAGTATGGTAGGATTGGGGGCAGATAAGTACCCACTTGAATCAGATCCCACCAATCACCATTATGGGGATGACAGGGCAATTAAGCAAGTGGAATGTGTGGAGGAGCATGTAGATGAAAGTAAGTGTGAGAATGATGATGAGGTTGGCATGACCCAAAGAGATAGAGATGGAAAGCTGTATAGTAGGAGGGATGGTGGTGAGTGAAGAGGAAAGGCTCAGTTGGGGAAATTAGAAGGGAAGTGATCCTGATAAGCAGCAAGGATGGTCTGTGCATGTCTTAAGTTGGCCTTGGATTTTCAGGTGTTTTCAGCTGAAGAGTATCCTTTTCAGGAGATGAGGAATTGGCAGTGATGAGCAGATCCTCGGTGAGCAAAGATATGATCAATTTTGTACTCCACTTCTCCAGAAATCAGATTGGGCAGAGGATTATGGATGTTTGGGCCATGTTCTGTGATTTCCCTATAAGGGGAAAGGAGGGAAGCATGGAAGACATTGTGTATCTTCCATGTCAGGGGAAGTTTTAGCTGGTAGGCTGTGCAGGAGATCATCTAAGTTATCTCAAAGGGACCTGTCCACTTTTGGGTGAGCTTCCTGAAAGGAAGTTGGAGTTGGAGATTCTTGAATTCCAGCCAAACCTTATTGCCTAGTTTCCAGGGCTTAAAGTTGGAGGATATGCATTCCCTCATGAGCTTTTGAGCTTGCTCATGAGTGGCGTGAGCCTCTTTTTGAGCCTCATTGAGGAAGTGGAGTAATTGTTTGAGGGTGGGGAGGAAGGTCTTTCCAAGGGGTGGATAGACATGGGGTTCATAGCCTATCATGAGAGAGAATAGGGTTTGTTTGGTTACCAAATGTACTGCAGAGTTATGGGAGAATTCTGCAGTGGGTAGGAGAGATTTCCATTTCAAGGGATTACCTGTGCAGAATATGTGGAGGTAGGTTTCAAGTTCCTGGTTGACATGTTCTGTGTCTCTGTCCATCTGAGGGTGATAGATGGTGGAGAGGGTGAGGTCATACTGCAGGAGGTGGGAGAGTTTGCAAGTGAAGGTGCAGGCCAATTGTGGACCTCAATGTGAGATGAGTTTATTATGGAGGCCAAATTGGGTGAACATGTATTTGAAAAAGAGTGAAGCAATGTCAGCAGTGTTGATCATTTTGTGGCAAGGTAGGAATAAGGCCATGGTCTACTATGACCATGACAGAGTCAAAGCCATCAGAGAGTGGGAGATCTGTGATGAGATCCATGGAAAGATTCTAGAAAGGACAAGTGGTAGCAACAGGGAGGAGAGTGAGCCCAGGCCTGGTAGGGTGCTTGTTTGCCTTGTTGGATTGGCAAACTGTGCAGCCAGTGATGAATTGGTGGAGGAAAGAGAGTAGTCATGTTGGACTCGATGAACTGTGTAGAAATAACCCTCATCCCTCCCCATGGGGGAGGCATGCAGGGAAGAGACATGGTCATGGCGGGCAGAATCAGGGACATCAAGGTGGCCATTCAAGAATGACCAATCTGCTTTTATAGTGCAGGGGAGGAATGGGGCTTCCAAGGTGAGGTGGCAAGCACATCAACAACTAAGAGGTCAGAGAGGGTGGAATCGGCAATTTTAGTGGCCAATTGGATGTTGAGGGCACGGACAAAGGCGTCAGGGGGGAGCAGTGTTACTTCTGCATTATCTGAGGTAGTGTCCACCTCAGACATACATGAGAGTGCATCTGTGGGACCCATTTGAGAGTTAGGACAGTAGTCCCAGTGGAGGTCAAAGTCCAGAATGAAGAGCATCCAATGGGCCTGTTGATGGGAGAGCTTATGGAGGGATTTGAAGTAGATGAGATTCTTGTGGTCAGTAAGAATCATCATGAGGTGGTAGGTGCTGGTGAGGTAGTGGCATCACTCCTCAAGGGCAAGGATCATGGTGAGAAGCTCATGATTGTAGATATTGTAGTTCTGCTTGGCAGAACCAAAGGTGTGAGAGTAATAGGCACACAGGTGACAGTTGCCATTGGAGTCCTTTTGCATGAGGACCACTCCCACCATGAGGAGGGAGGTGTTGGTCATGACAAAGAAAGGTTGTTGGACATCAGGGAAGCAAAGGATGGGCTTCTGAAGGAAACACCTTTGAAGACAATGGAAGGCCATCTCCTCAAGTAATCCCCAATCTCATGTGACATTCTTGCTGGTGAGAGAATTGAGAGGATGGGCAATGGTTGTCAAGTCCAGGATGAACTTGCAATAGAAGTTGCAGAAGCCCAGGAAAGAGTGTACTGCTTTTATGGAGTGAGCAGGAGCCCAATTGTGGATGGCAGCCAGTTTGACTGGGTCCATAGTGACCTCCCCTTCATGGATGATCATCCTAAGGTATTCCACCTTGTGGATGCCAAAGAATCACTTGGAAAGCTTGAGCCCAAGTCTGTGCTCCTGGAGTCATTCTAGAACCTATTTGGTGTGGGCCTTGTTGGTGGTGAGGTCACAAGAGTAGATCAGGAGGTTGTTCATGTAGATGACTAACCACCCTTCGGTGATATAATTGCCAAAGATGTGGTCTATGTTGATTCAGGTAGAACTAGATGGAGAACTATATATAGTACATGCAGCAATGTATATAAAGGGGAGAGTGGAGTACAAAGTGGGAATGAGAGATCCCATTTTGGGAGGTGCTGTCCATCCATGATGAATCGAGAAAGATTAAGTAATCCATGACAAAAAGAGAAGGGACCACAATAAAAGGGAATGGATGCAACTCCAGAAGTCAGAAAGGAAACAAGGTTGCATCCACATGATCAAAATGGAATGGACCATACCACTTTGGGAATGGACCTAGATGAAATGGGAATGGATGTTAACATAATAGGGAATGGACTCAGAGTTCAGATCCATGCGCCATCTAGAGAGGAAACGGTGGAAGCTGAATGAAGTCAGAAAAACAAAAAGGCATGTCATTGGCATCTATGGGGGTGGGAGTGGATAGGGGTAATGTGGATGGGGCAAATGAAGAGAAAATTGTAACACATCCCTCAGAGAAGGCTGTGCCCCATCCCTTGCTCATTTTGTTGAGGAAGGTAATGGTGGCAGCATCATTGGAGTAATGGGCTGTATTCATAGTGAAGTAGGCCTTCATATCTAGGGGTCAGTGATCAGCATTATTAGCTTTCCCAGAAAGTCATTTAATAATCTGGCTTTGAGCTTGAACTGCTTGTTGAATGAAGTAGACATAGCAATAGGTGCAGGTGGAAGAGGAGGGGTGTCTACAGCAATGGGTTCATTGAATCGTAGATAGTCATTATTGGATGGGGGTGCTTGGACCAAGGGTAGAGGGTGATACTCACAAAGAAATGCAGCAACCTCTCCTCTGGGGGTGTGAGCATGGGGAGTGGCAGATGAGGATGTACTGGCAACCACTAGTAATTCCAGAAGGTGTCCACTGGAATGTTGGGAGGAGCTTGGTAAAGCTGGGTGATGTTGCAGCCAATAAGCTCTCAGTTCTTCTGTTGGATGGAGTTTCTTGTTTGAGGATGAAGAAGAAGGAGATCTGCTATGAGGTGTATAGGTACTGGAAGAAGAGGTGGAATCTTCCTCATTCGTGTTAGAAAGGTTGGCAAGGAGGTGGTCAAGGTTGATTTAATGAATGGCAAATGGTGGATGTTCTATTGCACAATGACAACAACAGGAGGAGATCTAGTTCTTTTGTTAATACTAAGGCTAGTCTCCAGCAGTCTCATGCTTGTTGCTGGGAATAATGACAGATGATAGTCTCATACTCAAAGACATCAGTGTATGGCAGGTGGGTCTCAATCAGATGGGGCCACATGGTGCTGGAAACTAAGCTGGATAGCATAGAACTAGATGAGGAACTACTGTACATGTAGCAGGGTATATATGGGGGAGCAGAGTATGAAATGGGAATGAGAGATTCCATTTTGGGAGTGGTGCTGTCTGTTCAAGATGAAGTTGGAATAGGAATGTAAGCTATAACTAAAGGGGAATGGACACAGCTCCAGAAGTTAGAAAGGAAACAAGGCTATATCACCATGACTGAAAGGGAATGGACCATATTGCTTTGGGAATGGACCTAGACAAATAGAGGATTTCATCATTTTTTCGGGGCTGATGAGAATAGCTTGATATCTGATAAAATTTCAGATTGTGTGGTACATACTGTGAAGTTTTTCTCATTAGCAGTATATGCATTGATTGCAATCATTTGCATTCCTGCACACTCCAGACTTTTTTTTTACTTGCTGCCTTCCAAGCTGATTAAATGGAGTGATGGTGATTTGGATGCCATTAGGATAGAATAGTAAAGGAATACAGAATGTCAATGTCTTCCCCATGGTGGTACTTGTGGCACTGTGTCATTGATGATGACAGGGTGGTGGTGTCAGTGCCAGTGTGACAGTACAAGTGTTGCACCATGCTCATTATGGTGATCATCCAACCTGTCTTTTGACCTTGGCAAAATGTTCCCTTGTGCTGAGGTGCTAAGATAGGGGCCCAGGATTCAGGTTGCTTTGGTCACAACCATGTGGAGTTCAAATTATAGGTTGATAGGTCCTGATTGGTCAAGATTGGTTAACCAATGAATGAGTCAGGTGACAGTGCATTTTCTATCTCGTCCCACACTGCTGTGAGCTCTGCAGCAAGTGCCTGCTCATTTTCACAGTTCACATACACCACTCATCACTTGTAATGCTCATCATGGCACATTCTTCTATTTTTTTGAGACTCATAGCAACAAGATGATGCCAGCAACATGAGAAGGTGGTGAACTTTATCTATCTGCTATCAAGCAGCCTGTGACATACATATGGGAGAAAATTATTGTAGAGCCTGGTTGACATCCCAGTTTTCTTCACTGCAGATCCTACAACAATGACCTAAAAGCATTCTCTCTCATGAGAAATAGGAATGACCATTTCATCTGGATTCCTTATGCTTGGAAGTGCACACTCAAATTCATCCATCATATCCTATACTGCATTTGGTATGCATTCAACTGGGACAATCTGTCAATAATCATTTGGCAGCTCCTTGCATGCACTGCAAAATATATGGATATGCTGAGGTTCAAATTTTTTGACGAGGTCCTCATATACTGGTATCTTTCTGAGACACAACTTCCAGTGATGGGGCAACCTAAATGGCAACCTCATCAACTCCAGTCCAACTACCTTATGGCATTTCTGATCTTGATGCTCAACAGAGAAAGCCCTGTTCCCCCAGAGGATGACATTATGGTTCAATACCAGCACTTGAATTTTAAGCTCTGCATATAGTGCCCCTATTGCTACAAACTTTGTCTTATTGTCACTAGGAATGACCTTGTTGTCATTGATCTTGCTGAGTTTGGCTGTCTTTTTGATGGAGTAAGCTTGCATGCACACACTGCAAACAAACCCTTCTTTGTGTAGCTTAAAGTGTACATTCAAAATAATAAAAGGAATGTGAAATGAAACCTGAGACTTGGTTGTTGCATTAGATGTTATTCGTTGATGTTGATGATTCACAAAACAACAACTTGTCAAGTACTTGGGTCAGCTTTGCTGGCAGTGACCTTGCTGGCAAGAAAAGCACCTACATTTGAGAATTTGAGTGGGTGGGGATAGAAAGTACAAGGAAATTGCTGTCTTTGGGTGCTTTTGCTTTATAGTAAACCAGCTATGGGTTATCAGGTGTGGTTATGAAATCCCTGCAAACCAACTTGGGAAACAATAATCTTTCTTGATACCTACTGGATGCATGTTATTTTGAATGGGTAGGCATCTTCTAGTTGCTTGTACATAATCAAATGATGCCATTTAGTTTGTTGGCAATATCAGCAAACAGCTGTGCTTGCCTGCTTGACATCTCTGTCACTCAAAGATTCACCCAGAGATTGATGCCACTGAGTAGCTGTTTGGGTTTTGTACTTACAATAAAACAGGTCTGGGATGCATTCATGCTACTCATGCTTCTGGATGATTCCCAATCCTGTGCCAGTGATATACAGTTGGTGGTTTCCAATGATGGAGACCAGAGGGGCCATTTCATCACAGCCATGCAAGAGTGAAATGACAGACCCATTGTGGAGGGTCAAGAAGAGCTGCATAAGTGTGTTGATCATGTCTGATAAAGCCCTCAATTGCCCAGAGGCCAATGGAGGACAGTTGGATGCCATGCTGTGCAATTCCATAGTGCAGGTATCCTTTTGTGAGCAATCACCATTAGTTCTGTCCAGAGCATCTATGCAAGGAAGCTGTCTGCAGTTGACAAGCATGGCCATTCTGTTTGCCAAGAGAAGACAGATAAGGGGGAAAAGATCTTCAAGACCTGCTAGATTCCATTCATATCAGGATGGAGGAGTAAGGATAGGCTCAACATCAAAAGGCAAAGACCCACAGTGCAATGTTAGGCTTGGACAATCTTTCAGTCATTGAAGATGGTGTCCTCCCTGTACAAGACACACATGAATGGTTTGCACATAATCCTGTTACTGGGTAGGTGCAATTCATCCAGGCACAAGCAACCTGGGATTGCTAAGCTCTCAGGTTCCTCTTCACATTCTCAGCCTGATTGTTTGCCAAAGAGGAACATTGTGTCTTAAATTCAAGAGTTTGTGATGGAATATGGAGCTGCAAACAAGGATGGGAGTGTATGGGCATGAAAGTCCAATTCACAAATGCCCTCCTTTTGCCGCTCATTGGCCCCTTATAGAGGACAAGGCAAGAGTGAGGAATCCACCAAGGGTAAGCATTAGTACTAACAGCTTGGAATCACACATTATCTGAAGCATATATGTTGCACCAAATTTCTTTTTGGAGTTTGCAGTTCCATACAGTCACCAGTGGGCTACATTTGAGATAGTAGCCAAGTGACTTGATCCTACACAACCACCCTTTGTCCATAAATAACAGTTCTATACATTTTCCAAAGTAGATGTGTTTGAATTGAACAGTCTGTGAGTGTTTCTGAAGGACTCTGACAAATTCAGCTGCAGGCACCTGGCTCATGTGCTTGGAGCCATTCTCCACTGGATTGAAAATGGACAACTCTAACAGCATAATGGCAAGATGGTGGCTCCCTATGAAAGGATACAACATGCATAAAAAATACTTTGATGAATAAAAAACAATAATGTACCTGATGTATGAAGCCCTTTCAATGAGGATCTGAATGTGCAATGAGCAGGATTCTCTGGCTTTTCATATGGACAATGTAGGTTAAGTGCTCAATCAAGCCACTCCTTCACTAGCATTCTAAAGTGTAGTGATGATCTACACCAAGTAACAATGACCAAGATTATAGCTGTGAAAATTATCTTATATAAGAGGGGTTGTTGCATGTGAGCTTGATTTTGATGACAGTGGGTGCTTGCTTGGCACTATCAAGCCTTTAGTAGAATGGTGAGACCATCTGCTTTTCATGATTCCAGTTAAATATATTTGTGTTCAGTGGTCAATTCCATTTCATGTTGGCATTCTCTTGTCAGGCTCTACCAGTGGAGATAGCCATATCATTCATGTTACAGCTGGTCCTGGGTGTCTATATCAAACATAAGCAAGTAGAGCATGTCCTTCAGGACCAACTATGGTTGGAACTACTCACTCATACCCCAGTTCTTCTGATTGCAAGAACCTCTAAAGATAGCACCTTCTGCCATCACTACATTCAATTGTTTGCCAAGGGAAATGTCTAGGGTTTGGACCCAATCCACTATGCTAGTCTGGTCCCAAGAATATAAAGACTAACATGCCCAAATGCAAGAAAGATTATGAACTCACCAAATTCATTTGTATAAAATGCAGTTGGAGATTTGGATGCATCCCTCAGTTCTGATTTCCTGATATCTTTATC
The DNA here is from genome assembly GCA_038091315.1 of Porphyrellus cyaneotinctus. Classification (NCBI taxonomy): domain Eukaryota; kingdom Fungi; phylum Basidiomycota; class Agaricomycetes; order Boletales; family Boletaceae; genus Porphyrellus; species Porphyrellus cyaneotinctus. The sequence continues at coordinate 7,323 of JBBPOF010000686.1, read as the reverse complement.
TGGTGCCAGGTTTATTTTTACAGCATTCCATTATCATGAGAAGAAGAACTTTATACCTCAATATTTCAGCACAGAGTCTAGACTCCCATTCTAGGTCAACTGTGGGTAGCCAAGGCACAAGGTGCCACTGCTCTTCTTTTCAACCACTTTATGTACTACACTCCAGCATCCCATTCTTCAATGCTGAGTCCCTTCTTGCTTTTTTCCCCTGCCCACCACTCCTACTCACAGAGCACCAGACTAGTTTCACCACATCTATATAATTGAAGCATATCAAAGGTTCATTGCCTGTGATGGATCCAGCAGTACATTGGTGATGTGGACTGAAAGAGGAGTGTCTCTTTCATACATTGTCTTCAAAAACCCCTTGAGGATAGGGAACATAAATGCCTGCCTCTCTGCCTATATTTCTAGGTGATTGCCAGGCCTGTACCAGTGATGAAGGACATCATCAAAAAACCTAGATCTAAGGTTGCATGCATAGTTTCCAGCATGCCTTGTGAGTGTCTGGATGGCATTTGATAGTTGACCATCCAAGCTTGACCATCACAAGCAGTATATTGTATTGTTCAGAAGCCTGAGTACAAATAGACATTCCAGAGGAATCCAAAGGAGGAGCACATTTGACTTCTTCACAGGGGGAGTGTCCATCCTGTTGTCATAATGACTGCAATGGAGGAGCTCTGGAGCTACATGGGTCTCCTCCACCAATGGTTCCAAGCCAATATTAGACACAATGGAGGGAGGGTATGAAATGTAACTGTGTGAGCTGTAATTCCATGGTAATGTTGATTGTATCATGGAGTCTTGTTCCTAGTATCATTTGTTAGAAAAACTGAAGAGACTGTGTGCCATGACAAAGTGAGTCTTCTATAAGCTGGTTAGGGATGCATTTATTAAAGGCATGCTAAATTACCATATAACATCATTTTACTATCAAACCTCACTGATATTGCCAATCAGTGATTGGAATTGATGCAAAGAGGAAAATATAATGATGTTCCAGACTGTGAATTGACCCTTTTTCAATGTCTGTCAGCACCCTCACCCTTCCCTCAGAGAGCTTTGACCCTAGGGTATTTTAAACTGCAAGGGGGAATGTTGTGTCTAAAGTGAGTGAAGTAGAGCAGGTTTCTTGAGCAGAATGGATGGGTAAGCTATCATCAAGTTGATAATCACATCAGAAATCCACCTCCATCCTAGAAGCTCAGTGAGCTTCAGGGTTATTGTGTCCCAGAAGAGACCACTCCATGGCAACCTGGACAGGATTACAGGAATGACCTCTGCAATGTCTGGTGGTGTCACCTCCATGGTCCAGTCCCAGCATTTCTGCCAGTGCTTTTGACTGGAGATGGCTTGAACTATTTTTGACCAAAGCATTGGTGTCCATAGGGGTAAATAGTGGACCTGGCCAAACTGCTCATCTTTGATCAACTTGTGTGTACTTGGAATGTATGTAAGTTGATTGGAGGGTCTGAATGTCTAGTTCTAAGAGTGATGTCTGCCTACAGGATGTGTGGCATGCTTGCTGCATAGTCAATTGATATGCTGGTGTCTCCAGTATAAATATAACCCTTAACATTCCATGTTTAAAGGAGATTACCAACATCACAGTCAACATCAAGTTGCTATTGCTGTTAGTGTAGCTGGAACTTGCAGAGAGTAGTACTATACTGGCAAAGAGCATCTAGTATGACCAAAAATCCACATCCACCATGACTGTGGAGGGTTTGGTATTTGTGGAGTTGTTCTTCGTGATTTCACTGGATAAAGAGATCAAGTCCACATAAATCTTGCAACATGACTCCCACCCCTTTTATGGCAACTAAGTCAATGGCATACAGAGAGTAACAGCATACAAAGAGTATTTAGAATCCTCTGCCATCCCTCCTCCCACTTATTAAACCTCCAGTACCATTTGTCTCAGTTTTCCCCCATCATATAGCATTCTCCTATGCTAGAAGGGTTCTATGTATCCTAAGGATGTTCTACAGTCTATAGGGCCAGGCACATTGGATAGTGACATAATGAAGCACAAAGCGAAGCATGCTCTTCAAGTAGATGTATTTCTGAATTTACAACAATATTGCTCTCCCAGAGACCAGAACTCTCAGAGCCATTATCAGGAAATATAGATATAAACAAAGGAAAGAGGTCCTAGGAAAGAGTCACAAATTTGGTGGCTGAGTTAGCAATCAGAAGGTGTGCCAATGATGTACTACAAGAGAGACTCAGAACTGTCATTCTTAAAGTTGGTGATCTGGTTAATATCTGTTGGTGACTCTAGTGCCTATAACTGAACTAGTGAGACTCATAACTTGAGACATAGATGATAGACTCTTCCTCACATTTATGTACCTTGTATGGTCATGCCCATGCTCTATTATATGTCTGTTGCTCTCTTATTCCTACTAACCACCTATCCCTATGATGTCCCTGTCCTACCATTATGCCATGCACATATCCATCAACACTGCAAACCTACTTGTCTTCATGTACTCTTGTTACAAGTCTTCCATGTAGAATAGTGCATCCATTACAATGGTTTGGTTTTAGATGGATGTTAATAGGTCAAATTATACCATAGCTATGTAGTGGTGTCGCTTCCAATCTTAATATGTTTGCCTGTATCCTACCGGAGACACATGAGATGTCATGCCAAGTTGGCCTGAAGTGTGGCCTATTGCAATGCATACTCTCAATCCCCCCACAAGTGCTTGAATGTCCATGGCCATAGCCTCTTTTTTTGATGCAAATAGCCCTACACAACAGTGTCCATGGTCAAATATGGATTCTGTCCAACAACAATTCTTAGACAATCAAATTACTTGAGGCACCCCCATCTAAAGATAATGATTCAGAGGGGTTGAAGCTTGTGGCAGCAAAAGATCCATTGGACTAGATTAGCAAGTTTCTTAAATCATTGGGAGACTTTGGAAAGAACAACTGAAAGCTATATGAGCCCTTTGTTGGATGCATGTGGGCAATCTTCATGCTGGTGTGTTTGATGATGCAGTTCATTGCAGTTGCTTCCCTGAGCAACATTCTCAAGTTAATAAAGTCTGATTAATCCATTTGGTATATTGGATGAGGACCTATCATCGAAGAGGTTGAGCATAGGAGTATCAGTGAGCTGTTCAAGTTGTAGGCCAAGCTGGACAACTTAGAAGAGATCGTGTTAAGAACGCAGACACTAGTCTCCAGTGTGGGAATCCTATCTAGCCACTGGGAACGGCCTTGAGTAGGTCTCGCACGTTGACGTCGAAGTGTGGAGGGAAGTCTCATAGAAGGACTCTGCCAACTACGGAAGGGGTCTCACTCAGACAGGGCCGAGTGGTACTCGAAACTAGTGTGTTAAGCGTAGAACTAGATGGGGAATACAAGTACAGGCAGCTAGATATATATAGGGGGGAGCGGAGTACAAAATGGGAACAAGAGATCCCATTTTGGGAGGTGCTGTCCGTCCACGACGAAAAGGGAGAGGTTATGTAACCACGACAAAAGGGGAATGGACCATAGTGAAAAGAGATGGATGCAGCCTAAGAAGTCAGAAAGGAAATATGGCTGCATCACCACGACCGAAAGAAGATGGACCATACTGCTTTGGGAATGGACCTAAATGAAATAGGAATAGAGGTTAACATAATAGGGAATGGGCTGTGTGTGCAGTTTCATATGCCATCTAGAAAGGAAATGGTGGAAACTGAATGAAGTCTGGAAAACGAAAGGGCTCATCGGCATCTATAGGGTTGGGGGTGGATAGGGGTAATGCAGATGGGGCAAACGAAGGGAAAATTGTAATATTACCCCCTTTGTACTCCTGAGGTACCACCTCAGAATGTCTCAGAACTTCCACTATCATCACTATCTCCTCCTGAGAGAAGTCCGGTGGGGGTGAACCAGCCAGAAGGGGCGGTGAAGGGACAAGTCCGTCCAGGTTCGTTGCACTTGTAGAGGAAGTGGCTGATGGTACTGCAGTTAGGGCAGCATCGCATAGGGCAACAGCGCTGAGCATGTCCAGGGGAGAAGACTTCACAGAGAGGACATCTGTACTGGGGTCAGTTGGGACGGATGTGGTCAGTGGAGTTGCAAGTGTAACAAAGTTATCCACACTGTTGGCGTTGGCGATGACGTCGAGGAGATGGGACAGGGAGTCCGTTGGGAAGGGGAGCTGAGGGGATGGGTGAGCTAGGGGCAGCTGCGGAGGGCATTCTGGTATGAGAACTAGGAGGCCTTCTGTCACTGACAGTTCCCACAAGGGGTCCATCGTTGCGAGATCCAGTGCCGAAAAGTGGCGGAGGGGGTGAGCCCGTGCATCAGCAGGCGGAGTGGGAGGGGGAGAAGATGGGGTGGTCTGAGCTCCAGGGAGTTCAGGAGATCCTGGAGTGGAGGAGATGGGGGTTGGAGCCAAAGGTACTGACCATCTGGTCCCCGAGGGCGGCGAAACGAAAGATGAGGGGGATGGCTCGATGGAGAAGATCCTCTGGTAATTGGATGATGAGGTTGAGGATCCCCGCTGAGTGGAGCATGTCAAGGACAATGTTTCACGTCTCGAAGAGTGCTGCGACCTCCTCGGATAGGGGGTTGGGGCTCTCAGCAATCTTTCCTCTAGCGATGGAATAGTATTGGTAGAGGGTGATGAGTTGGTGGATATACGAGGCATGTGGGTAAGTGGGGAGTCCCTCGAGGGCAAGGACACACAAGGGTTTTTCGATGAACTCAGTAATGAAGGTCCTTCAGTTGAAGGGGGGGAGTTGTTGGAGGAGGACGAGGAGGTCATAGGTGTAAGACATGTTGGGATGGGGTTCAAATAGGCGAGAGGTGGTCCTTAAAAGGGGTTGGAATTAAAACTCCATTCCATGATGAATAAGTGGTGGACCAGGCAAAAACGGATGGTTATTACAAAACAGGGTGTGAAACTAGTCCCATCCCCATAAAAGGAACGATGGGTCAGAGACCCTTAATTGTCCATGAGATCTTCCTGGCTAGTTGGGCCTGTTCCTCAGGACCAAGGTCCAGAGGATCCCAGGATTGGACGCCACCCCAAGCATTAGTCTCATCGAATTTGTACATAGATGTATGGTAGGATTGGGGGCAGATAATCACCCACTTGAATCGAATCCTGCTGATCGCCATAATGGAGACGATGGGGCGATTAAGCGAACAGAACGTGCAGAAGAGTATGTAGACGAAGGAAAGGGCGAGGATGGTGATAAGGTCAGCGCGACCCAGAGAGATGGAAAAAGAGATCTGCATGGTAGAGGTGGTGGTGGTGAGCGAAGAAGAAAGGCTCAGTTGGGGAAATCAGAAGGGAAGCGAGCCTTATAAGCCACGAGGGTGGTCCATGCATGTGTTATGTTGGCTTCTGGTTCCTAGGTGTTTTCGGCCGAAGAGTATCCTTTCCAAGAGATGAGGAATTGGCAGCAGCGAGGGGAGCCTCAGTGAGCAAGGATCTGGTCAATTTCATATTTCTCTTCTCCAGCGATCAGATCAGGAGGAGGGTTTAGGAAGTTGGGGCCATGTTCGGTGGTTTCCCTATACGGGGAAAGGAGGGAGGCATGGAAGACGTTGTGTATCTTCCATGTCGGAGGGAGTTTTAGCTGGTAGGCGGTGCGGGAGATCACCTGAGTTATCTCAAAGGGCCTAGCTGCTTTTGGGCAAGCTTCTTTGATGGAAGTCGTTGTCGGAGATTCTTGGATTCCAGCCACACTTTATTGCCAAGTTTCCAAGGCTTAAAGTTGGAGGAAATCCATTCCCTCATGAGCTGTTGAGCTTGCTCGTGAGCAGCGTGGGCCTCCTTTCAAGCTTCATCAAGGGAGTGAAGCCATTGTTTGAGGGTGGGGAGAAAGGTTTTCCTGAGTGGGGGATAGGCACGGGGTTCATAGTCCATCATGAGAGAGAACAGAGTTTGTTTGGTAACTGAATGTACTGCAGAGTTATGGAAGAATTCCACAGTAGGGAGAAGGGTTTTCCATTTAGAAGGGTTATCTGCGCAGAAGATGTGGAGGTAGGTTTCAAGTTCCTGGTTTATGCGCTCGGTTTCTCCATTCATTTGAGGATGGTAGGTGGTGGAGAGGGCGAGGTTGTATTGCAGGAGGCGGGAAAGTTCTCTAGTGAAAGCGGAAGCAAATTGAGGGCCATAATCAGAGATAAGTTTGTCATGGAGGCTGAAACAAGGGAAGACTTGTTCAAAGAAGAGTGAAGCAATGCTGGCGGCATCAATCGTCTTGTGCCAAGGGAGGAAAATTACCCCCTTTGTAAGGCCATGGTTGACCATGACCATGACAGAGTCAAAGCCGTCAGAGACCAGGAGATCGGTGATCAGGTCAATGGAGAGATGCTGGAAAGGACGGAAGGTGGCAATGGGAAGAGGAGTGAGACTGGGGACGGTGGGGTGCGTGTTCGCCTTGTGGGACTGACAAATGGCGCACCCGGCAATGAACCGACAAAGGAAGGAGGTGAGGCCTGGCCACCAGTAATCACGTTGGACTCGGTGAACTGTGCAGAAATACCCCTCATGGCCACCTATGGGGGAGGTGTGAAGAGAAGAGATGAGATCATGATGAGTGGGTTCCAGGATGTAAAGGTGACCCTTGAAATAAAGGCAGCCATCCAGGAAAGTCCAGTCAGCTTTGTTGGTGTGGGGGAGGAAGGGGGCCTCGGAGGTGAGGGTGGCGAGGGCATCAATGACCAAAGGATCGGAGGGAGTGGAGTCAGTGATTTTGTCGACCAACTTGGTATCAAGGGCATGGACAAAGGCATCTGGGGGGAGCAGTGTTACTTCTGCATTGTCCAAAGTGGTGTCCACCTCAGCCATACATGAGAGCGCATCTGTGGGGCCCATCTGCGAGCCAGGATGATAGTCCCAGTGAAGGTCAAAGTCCTGGATGAAGAGCATCCAGCAAGCTTGTCGGCGAGAGAGTTTGTGGGGGGCCTTGAAGTAAGTGAGATTCTTGTGGTCAGTAAGAATCATCACAGGGTGGTAGGTGCCAGTGAGGTAATGACGCCATTCCTCAAGGGCAAGGATCACGGCAAGGAGTTCGCAGTCATAGATGTCGTAGTTCTGCTCTGTGGAACCAAAGGTGTGAGAGTAATAGGCGCACGGGTGAAGGTTGCCATTGGAGTCCTTCTGCATGAGGATGGCTCCAGCCGTGAGGAGGGAGGTGTCGGTCATAATGAAGAAGGGTTGTTGGATGTCTGGGAAACGGAGGACTGGTTTCCGAAGAAAGCATTTCTGGAGGCAGCGGAAGGTGGTTTCCTCAAGTAACCCCCACTCCCATGTGACACTCTTCCCAGTGAGAGCGTTGAGGGGGTGAGCGATGG
>JBBPOF010000685.1:0-18339 GCA_038091315.1 Porphyrellus cyaneotinctus | reverse complement strand
GTCCCGCTCTCAGCAGCCTTCTGGTCTACAAAAAACAGGCCATTCTTTCATACCATACAGGCCGTTTTGCAGAGATCTGAGTAAGTCGTGTTGCCGCATCAGGTATCCAACTTGAACCTCGAATCCTGGCAAAACGGTTATTGAACGGCCGCGCAACGAAGATATCGATATCCTCGGCCCTGGATCAAACCCCGAAGAGCCCAAAACATATAAAAGGTTCGACCTCGCCAGAGTCCCCACCACGCAGACTCACATACGAAACAAGTCCTCTCCTATCATGTTATCGCGTCTCACCTCTATTTTCGTCGCGCTCCTCGCTTTGACGAGTGCTGTCGCCGCTGCGGATTATACCTGCAAAGCTCCCAGCCAGGAAGTATGCTGCAAGAAGGCTTCCCTCGTAAGTTGGCATGGTCTACTGTCGAGCTCCGCTGACCTGTGTGCGACTAGGCGCCGACTGGCTACCAGGGAACAGACTGTGTGCTTGCCAAGCACTACAAAGGGAAGTGTCCCAATGAGTTCTGCTGCAATGAGTTCGTGAGTAGCTAAACCTGCCATCTGCGACTCGAGACCGTCTGACGTGCGACAAAGTACCCGAAGAACAAGGTAGCTGCCAAGTGCAGTCAACCCAGGTCTACTTGAGTTTCGTCGAGAGGAATCTCGGTCGTGAAACCAACGGGTCTTGTCCTAGGTCCAGGTTTTAAGAAAATCTTGGGTCCTGAAGAGAGTCTGTCTTTTTCGTTAGGGTGTATGTAGTACCTGAGGCGAGGCTGGAAAAAATGGAAATTTCTTGCCGCCATGCCAAGGACTTGCGATCTCATGGACCTCGTAATGCCGCATTTGGGTTAGCATGCCTTATGAGGCAGTCGGTGACGGCAGCATTACCATGGCGAAAAAAAAGTTCTGACAGACTGCGTCGATAGAGCTCTTCATCACGGAAGCAGTTCGGCAGGCCTTCCTGTCAATGAGAATCTGTCATGAGAAGTTGTGCATGTGGTGCATCATGGTTGCCAGTGCTCGCTCGCTCTGAGCTCTCATTTCTTGCGCCCATCGTGTGACCCCTTTATTGTGGGTTCGTTTTATATGGTAGACTATGTAGCCCCAGTCTTCGTTCAATGAAAACTTGTAGTGGAAACAAATTATAGCCCACTCATGAACAGGAACTAGAGCTAACACTAGGCCGCGAGTGCCACTTCGTGGCGCACTGGCATTCACAACCGCCGGGGTACTTACACATGTAGCGTTTCGGACCGCCGAGCGTTGTCCACCGTTTCTCTCAGGTATGCACCTGCGTTTCCTGACTTCGTCCGAATTCGTGCGAGCGCCTGCACTGTCTTCTACCCAACACTATTCGTGTTCCTGTGAGCCCTTGAGTTCGGCCTTCAAACCCTCCCTTCACATAAGCGCCCGTGCCCATCGGCTACCCTTTTCGTGCACCACCACTGGCATGCTCGCGGTCGTCTCTGAGCTCGACTGCCAACACGCCCTGGGTCTCGGCCAATCACTATCATATCTTGTTCATCAAGCGAGAACATGAACACACTATTAGTATCTGTCACTTCAGCCTCGAAATTTTTGCTCTATAGCTACCCGAACGCATCACGTTTTGAGACTTGAGTGGCGCCGTCATCATCGGGCCAACCAGCGTCGAAACGTTCAATTCCCTGGCAAAATAGTTCTTCAACTGCGGTAAGGCACGGTAGATCATCCACTCTTGGCGTAGCCATTTGAACATATTTAACAACTTGCTCTGGGTGAAAGGGCCAAGCAAGTGGCCTCACCAGAGTCCTCCTCACAGACGAAACAAGTCCTCTCAATCATGTTCTCACGTCTCACGTCTGTTCTCGTTGCGCTCTTCGCTTTGACTGGCTCCCTCGCCGCTGCGCATTCTGCCTGCAAAGCTGAGGGCCAGGAAATATGCTGCGAGACGGCCACCCTCGTAAGTTGTCATGGTCTACTACCGAGCTCTACTGACCTGTGTGCGACTAGGCACCCACTGGTTACCAGGGAACAGGCTGTGAACCTGCCAAGGATTACAAGGGGGACTGTCCCTATGAATTCCGTTGCTTCGTATTCGTGAGTAGCCAAACTGATCATTGGCAACCCGATAACTGACTTGTAACGAAGTTACCGGAGAGAAAGGTAGCTGCCAAGTGCAGTGAACCCAAGCCCACGCCTAGTTGAGTTTTGTTGAGAGGGGGTCGTGGAACCGACGGGCCTCGTCGTAGTCCCAGGTTGGCTCTCTGTCCCTTTACCTAGAGTATGGTTAATTTAAACGTGAACTGAAAATAAGATCCACTTGTCAAGGATACGGAAGGATCGGGGAGGCAACACACGTTATGAAGGTAAGATGATCGCCAAAGTACTTCGTACAGAGGATCCCAGGGTTGGTGTCAAAGTGGATTGTCACCATCTTTCAACCCCGTGCCTGCCTGCTGGAAAATTTTGACCCAAATTCTACGACAATTGTTATCCACTCCTTGGTTAGGCATGACCCCAACATACGAGCGCATGATGGGGGACGGCATGGCCTTTGGCCCAAACTCAAAACCCATGTTCCGTCATTACCCGAAAGCATAGAACCAGTTCAGGGAGTTACCGTAAGAGCTAGGAGATGGGAGGCGTTCAGCATGAGCACTTCAGTTTCCTGTGATGAGGGTGTAAAGCGAGCTAGTTCACGCTATTTGTGGTCATTCTCGACCTTGAATATTACAAGACTATGGGGGTGACATAGCAGGCACGTTCCTCGCACAGCATTACTTCTGCGATGCAGCGTTAACTAGGGGTGGCGTCATGTCGAGAACACGTGGGAGGGGCAGCTGCTTACAAGGCCTGCAGGGAAGACCGCTAGTCATCACTGCAGATGGCCCACAACCGAGATCCGTTAGCGCTTGAAGAGTGGCGGGGATCCAAAATGTGAACCTCTGACTCGCAAGTCACCCGACGAAGATAAGCAGTTCGGATAGATCACTCCGGTTTCTTAGCGGAGTGGAATGAGCCACGGGCGGCTTGGCTTGGCTTCTAACCATGACACCTGAGAAATACTGTCAATTGTTGAGTGAGCTAGCAAAATCACGGTGCGAAGGCTCCGTTAACAACTGGAACTTTGTGATCAGGTTTATGTGTAAATCTCCAGATGTCATCTACCTTCGCATTTCCGTGTTGATAGCAGGCAGAAAGAGAACTCGTTGACCGTGACTATCCATCTCGAAAGTGACCATGTTGATCAAAACACCGTCGATGTATCCATACGCGTCCAACATGATCCACAAGAAGACACAGCCCTCGTTCGACATGGGCACGGCGAGTCCGCGTCTGCGATAAACAATGTGATTAATCTACGAGGTACGGAAATGGAAATGAGATTGGGACATTTACCGGTGTTGATAGTCGTCGGTGGACCAGAGTGGCAGACAGGTCAACACCGTTGATGTTGTACTTGGTTAGTACCGTCGATCTGCTGAACGCCATGTGCCGACCAGGTGATCGCGTAACGTCTTCTAATACATGGTCAGACGCCGATTGTATGTGGACCTGATTAAAGCATGATACATAACACCGTACGAGTTAACAGGGTCATTGACAAGCGTGAACGCAGAATGGTAACCGGAGGGTTCTCGTACTGCAGCGGGGTCAACCAAACAGTGCCTGTCCCTTAGGGCAGGTTTTGCTCATGTTTCTGATACAATTTTTGTTTTTGCCATGAGGATCAGTTGATGCACAGATCTCCCCTAATACTCCGACGTCGGAATAGTCATTGAACCAGGTACGGATTGCGCGCATCCATTGGTGGACCGCAAATGGCAACAATATACTCTCTGTCAGCCAGGGATTTATTAAAACTTGCATGAGCTTGATAAGGTCGGAAAGGGAGCACATATGTCCCCAAGAGGGATTCATCGCATCTTTGAGGTCTTGGTCCCAGAGATGACTCAGCATCGTGAACAAGACAAGTGCCGAACACGTACGATCTCATGGGGGTTCAAAGGAGGCACCACGATATTATGTATTTTCTTCCGTTACGAACGAGGTTCCATTGAATCCCAATGGTCCAAAGATATCCTGCTGCATCAAATCAGCGTGGGTCGATGACACAGTCGGAGCATTTGCGGCTATATTCGTGGCCACGTCCGCAATCCCCAACAGTATTCGAGTACACGTTATAAGTGTATGGGGCCACTACAGGACGGCTTTGGGCAATGCCATCGAAGACCTGTTAGTGAAAAGGAAATTCAAGACCATTATAGCCCAGAGGTCCCCTCCGAACAATAACTTTGGCCGGTGTCCTTGCCCGGAGGCAAGTCTCTGCCGATTCCCGACATGTGGCTCATCAGGTTACGAAACGTGATCGCCTTCGTTGTACCGCAACTGGGGACACACAGATGAAACAGGACCATCCCTGTGAAGAAGATCAGGGTTTTTTGTCTCCAAGCGCGAGAACAATCTTAAAATGTGAGCACTCCACGAAAATAGTTTTGAGATGGATGCAAGCCTATAGACAGAGTGCCTATCGACCGTGGTGCCTCTCGTTGGCTCGACGCATTCCCCAGAAGGCTTCGCAAAGCGAACCTTTGGAACTGACGACGGCCACGCTGAGATTGTCGATTCCGCCTCGGTCAAAGTATCCCTGTAGGTTAGAATCTCGCTGCATGAACACCTTTTGTAGTGGTGCCTCGGGTCCAGAAGGTTGGTGCGCGGTCCTCGTGGGACGCAGGCCGGGGCTGCTGGTGGATGTTGAACGGCTCGTCGGGAAGCTGGATAGTATCACTGTGCGAATCGCAACCGCAGGTTGCTGAGCGGCGTTTCCCGAGTGGGTCTTATTGAACTGGAAGTCCGCCCTTCACACTTCGAAGAAATCACGAAGCCGCAAAAAAAAACTCAGATACGGGTGGGTCCTGAATCTTGATCTTTTGCATCATATCCATCTTGGCTTCTTGATGGCTTTGAACAGACTCGCCGACTCACAGCGTTACAAGAAAAATATCTGCGCACCTAACTCACAACTCGTCGTGGAAGACTCGCTGGCACCAATACATTGAACACCAATACATGGAAGGTCTTATCAAGATTTAGACGGTTTTTTTCGACATACCCTTAACCTTCAGCAGCTTTTCAGTTCACAGGTATGTCATTCTCGTCGTAGCCAGGAGTCCATTCATAATTATGATATTGAAACAAAGTCCCATAATAGCTACGTTCTAGGATTTCTACACTCCTTTGCATTTCTCGATGCCTCCTCGTACACCTGCACCCAATCCCTACACAAGTGTGGCTGCGTCAGATCGACAGAAAGATTGGCATTTATGACAGGTTCCAGGGTTACGTCTGCCCAACAGAGCGCCATCATTCGCAAGTAATTCAGGCAATGTTGCACATGTTCGACCTGTGTCTCGTATGTCCGATTGGCACTATCCTCGAGAGCGAGTCGAAGGCGTCCAAGACAGTGTAGTTCATGATACATTGTCAAGGCAAAGGGACGGCGACCTGGACCGAGACACACCCAGCCCTCCCCCACGGTCGGGAGCTGCGTTATCCATTGCTGTAGTGCATCATCCCCGTTGATAGGGTAGTGCACGGTATCCTCTGGAAATATGATGGCGTCCCGAACCTCCATCGGGTAGTACGCAGGGTAGTCATCTCCAACCCAGCCTGCGCACCACCGACTCAGTGAGTCTATCATTCGAGTTACAAGACTTTGTAGACTGACTGTAATGCATGTCAAGCGCACGGTCGCTCTTCCCCTCCATTATGGTTTTAGACGGTTTTTTCACGATGCTCGCACTCCATACTGCAAGCAGAATCGCAATAGTCGACCAGAGAGCAAGCTCCCAAGATCCGGAGGTGGGTCTTCTTGGGGTCTCCATGTAGAGGTTACGAGGAGCCAGCGAGGTAACGTTATCCGTCCTGCTCTCGCGTGGGACATGCCTTTATGTTGACGCATGCATTATGTAGATGGTCGAAGGGCAGCAATCACCGATCTGTGTGCCGCCCCGTCGCTTCACACTAGCACAGCAAAGGCACTGGGCCACTTACATTCTGAATTTAGATGTGATCCCTTTTCGGCGAGAAATAGACATATGACTGCCCTTGTCTCCTATCACTCCAACCGTGAATACCAGCAATCTTCAACTCACTAGTCTCAATGCCCTTTTCGTTCACAACCCCGTCTATTTCCTCCCGAAAGTCTAGTGCACATTCTTACCGCTCTGTACCTGGTTCGGACGAGGAGACGTTGGCCGCTCCAGAAAGCAAAGAAACACAGGTCCTAGCGTCTGAGCGCAATTTCTTCCTTGACCCCTTATTTTGGTTGACCACGCTCGCTGCACTATCCGTCGCAGTTACCATTCGGAATCTCCTTGTCATGCAACTGTCCTCGCAAGGACCAGATGTCACTTATCTGGAGGCTTCCATCGGTAACCCTTACAACGGACTCGAAAAGCTAGTACGGAATGGATCCTCACCATCGTGGCCGCTTTCGTCCATCCATTACCCCGATTTCATCGGGGCGACAGAAGGCTCACACATATATGACGGGCTCAGCAATGGTTCAATGGTGCGGTTGGACTCGGAGGTATGCATAACCATTCCGCCAACGAACTGCGCTGCTCACCCGTGCCCGCCGACGTCCTACAGCGCACTATCGTCATTCAGCATCGCGTTCGTGATCACGGCCTCGAGCATTGTGCCGTCAATCTGGAGCTTTCCCGTTCGGCTGATGATGGGCACGGGCATACAGCAAGGGAATATGAAGGGCGCCCCTACCTCAGTTTGTGGCGTTTAGAAGACACAGGAAGCAAGGCAATAATTGCCCCATCCGCACTTCCGACATCATTGCCCTCGCGGAAACAATTTCTTGGCGACATCATCCCTGACGGAACGCGGCCCACGCGGTCACCTTCATTCCGGTGCAATATGGGTTCCATTCAGACTCTGGAGATCGCCGTGGCCTGCGCATCCGACCCTTGCATCATGGTGTTCCGACTGATGCACTCATCGCCACGGCAAGGTGCGCACTGATGTTGATGGACGTAAAGTTTCTAAAAACGTAACCGCAGGATTCTCGGTGACTCAAAGCGAGCAAGAGCTTACGCCCTCATAAATCAGTCGTCTACCACAGCGTTGCACGCCTGTAACGGACGACGCAGGTAGTTTGGCAGTACGAATATTTATGCAAACCGCCGCGTGCTGGCACTCGGATCAAGTGCACAGTATCACACGTGTATATTGTCCTGCGAGTCACTTGCTGTTAATTGTCCCAGGCTCAACGGCCTGCTGCGTTTTCAAGGGGCTGGCGCTAGCAAGCTGTCTTTCGATCCTTCATTCCTGCTGTACAGTTCCGCCATTGCTTCCTGCTTGTCTCCATGCTCCAATGTTCCCAGGGTACCTGAACAGATACCAATATTTTCATAATATGAGCAGTCATCGACATGGCGAGTTCATCTTCAAACATTGGAGCCTACTCCGCGGTTCACGCGCACGTCTGACTTGAGCGCCAAGCTTATTTGAAGTTGAACACACAATGTGTTGACACTGCATCCATGCGGTAGCCCAACGATGATGGTCCGCGGGCGCAGCAGGAACGCTCCCAGAACGATTGCCTCAGATTGTGAGACCCTAAATGATGCTACAGGTTACGTTAATCTCGCGGAAACGGTTCATCATGGCCGAAATGTTCAGTCAGATCCGGATTGTTGTTGTGTCACTGTCGTTTTTGTATCGATACTGTCGCAGAGCTGTCCGAAATGGGGCTATGTTGGCCGCTGCGCTGGGAAAAATTTCCGCTTCGATCGAATATTTGCCTTGCCCTTGTCGGTAACGTAAAGAAGACAACAGGCCATTGACATGAGCGGACCGCAAGACCCACCTGGGTTACGTGCCCGACGCCTCTCCGCCCTTAGCAGGGCGTGACTCGACCTCCCGAATTAAAGGAGGATTGGTACCTAGCATCATTGTTCCTGGGAGCGGATCCACGCATTTAAACGTGAGGCAGTGAGCAGGACTTCATTTATTAGTCTGAAGTTGGCGAAAAGCCCCTTTTTATTTTCCTTCCCGCATCAAAACCTGCGATCATGCAACTCTCGTTGGGCATCACATTGTCAAGGTTTTTCTTCATCGCGTCGGTCGTCCTCTTGGCATGGAGTGCTGTGGCGCAAGGTGCTGGTGAGTCGGATGGTTATTCTTACTCGCGTTATTGAATACTCAAGGTCAAACGCAGCTATCAATGTTGAAAGAGCTCGTACTGATATAGATATCGTCGACGTTGACGTTGACGTCGGTACGTCGGTTACTGTCGAAGGCGACAAGTTCCCTGACTTGAATGACGACGCATTGCGACAAAAAAACGGCCATCTTTCAGGTTCGAGGCGCGTAGACACGCCGGTGGTTGACTTGTGGCATACCGTGGCAGATTGTGAGAGGCTTCGTTCGTTACAGGAAGAATCCATGACTAATGCGAACGTTGCAATATAGCAAAAAGAGATGAGGCGCTCCAAGAACGCGATGGCGACCTCATCAGTCGGGTGCGTAGACCAGACGATGAGTGGTATACGCTCTCTGAACGTGGTAAGTGATGTTAGTTGGTGGTGGTCTCATAAGTCACGATGACAACAGCAACGGAACGCGACCTTGCAACACGGCGGAGGAGCGAGACTGGGCAGTCCTGGCACGCTCTTCAACTTGAAGCTGCCGAGAGTCAAGGGAGTAGTAAAGATCGTTTTCCCACGCTGAGGTTTTCACCCTTTCTCATGATGCATTTCGTTGCAGGTAGTACCGCTGGCCGAGAGGATCTTGCTCGGAGAGTGGATCCACCATCGGATGTTCATGATTTATGGTATACACTCTCAGCCGAAAGCCTGGACATCGACAGCGAGTCGTAGTGCATGCAGCCTGCGTCAAGTCACATCCGAATTATCGATCTTTTCATGATTTATTACTTACATTTTTCAAGCCTCGACGCCGAGCCAGCACGTTCACTCTTACTTACATGCACTGGCATGAATTTATGAATTTCTTTGACTTAGGACTACATACTATACTTCTGTTGGCATGTTTATTCAAATCTCTCTGTTCGCTCTCTTTGTTGTTGTCATAGATCCAGCACATAGTAGTTACATTCCCCGTTCCTGACTTAAGATACCTGAATGCTTACAAGTATTTCCCTGTAGTTGGACACATTAATGCGCAGGTGCAGCAGCGCTGGTGCCTCACCGCTTTCGCACGTGGGTCATTGAAATAACGGGACCAAAAACGGTTAGGAACGAAACACCACTGCATGATGGAATGGGTTTTAAGCGGGTTGTTCCTGAATTGTAGCCCTTGCTGTGAGATTTGTATTGGTAGTTCGAGTCGCCAAACACACGTCGAGGTAGCTTGAAGCTGTTAGGTTACTTGCGGGAGAAAGCCGAGGCCCGCAGGCGGACATGTGGATGTGTTACCTTTTCAAATTTCATTTGACTAGCCTGAGCGGCGTGCACAGCGGCGGGTTCAGTCCAATCTGTTTGTTTTCCCGTTCCATGGTATAGTCGGCCACTGTGTGTCAGGTAACTTTCTCGAGGACGCTGGTGCGATCAATAGCACCCAGATGGAGGCAAGTATTTCTGCCAGTCCGAGTCGAAGCTCCAGCACTGTTCCTCACATTTCCGTGACTATCAAGGAGTAAAGAACCACTTGGAAATTCCTAGTTGCGTGACTGCACGCTCAGAGACAATAACATAGTACAGGTGTACCTTAGACCACAATCAAACATA
The DNA here is from genome assembly GCA_038091315.1 of Porphyrellus cyaneotinctus. Taxonomy (NCBI): domain Eukaryota; kingdom Fungi; phylum Basidiomycota; class Agaricomycetes; order Boletales; family Boletaceae; genus Porphyrellus; species Porphyrellus cyaneotinctus. The sequence continues at coordinate 8,596 of JBBPOF010000685.1, read as the reverse complement.
GGGCACACTTAGCTAGCCAATGTGCAAGCAGTGATCATAATTTCCACCCTGGTTAGCACCCCACCAGGTCGGGAACAGGTGAGAATTGCCTGCTGCTCCTTGGACGGCAAAGGACAGGATGAATACCATGACTTGGGTGCCACCGTCCAGTGCTGCAAACAGTATTAGGGATGACGATGTACATATAAATACCAAAAAGGAACTCACCTGCACCGACAAGGTAATTGTATTTCCGGAACCAGCGAGGGTGGCGTGTCCTGATCCACCACTGGGAGAGGAACGCGATCACAAAGTAAGACAGGACTAAAGAGTTGATGCCCGCACTAAGCGAGCCGATCATTTGGCTGAATGAAGTAACATAAGAAGGGGGGTGTATCACGCAGAAATTGAGCACATACCAGATGATGGGTATGTATAAGTAATCAGTATGGAGCTTCGGCCAATAGCAGTGGACGAGCCAGAATGGCACGGGCGCAGCGAGCCCGACTAGGTAAGACAGCGGGACCAACTGATACCTCATGCCAGCGGAGAACAACTCGTGGCTAAGACCACCCCATGCGATAGCCTGCGAATTGTATGACTGAGGTTGTTGGCCAGACCAGATATTCGTTCCTTGCACGGAAAGTAGGATATCGCGATGGCTGTCGACGATGGAGTTCATCACAACTAGAAATAATTGTAAGAATATGTAAAAAGGGGGTGATACTCTCTGACAGTAGTTCAGGACGGCGCCAAGAAGAGTACCGATGATCTGAGCAGTGAAAGAAGCACGAGGAGGAAGCTTCGCATCTGTTATGATGTATTAATTTTCGTCTGTGGAAATCCTCCGGAAGACTCACACTGGCCGATCTTAAGGTCACGAAGCAGCAAAATGGCTTGGGAAACGGTGTCTAGGAACAAAGCCAGCTGACTTACGTCCCGTGCGACGTAGAAGTGAACTCACTGTAACTATACAGAACAAAGTACATGTTAGCCATCGGCTTTCCGGGATGCAAGTATCCTGCAATCATTTGCACGAAAGTTTCTATTTACGATATCAGCCCACTGGATTGACCTTTATGACGGGGAACTTACGAACAGAGAAACCAACGCCCGTAATGGCAGACAATGCTCCCAGGAAGAGGATGAATGTGATCGCCAGGAGCACAGATATGACGAAGCCCCACCACGGCAAGGTGGAGTCGCTCTTGTAGATGACCACCAGGGCTACCACAAACGATAGCACAAATATAGTATAGTACCAGCTATTCGGGGCGTCTGGATACTGGAATACGAAACCAATCGACATCTGCGGTGGGAATCATTGATCGACTGATAGAGTGCCCAATGCGCACCTTGAGCATTTGAGCATAGTGAGGATCAATGTCCTCGTCCTCCTTTGACTGCTCGCGTGTGCCATCATAGCTCCAGAACTTCCAGTTGACATTCCACCTAAATTCTTGCCACTGCTTGCGAAGGTTAGAGGGAGACATCCAGCCCCATGCCTCCCGTAGGTCGGCGCGATTCCAAAGAAGCAAATGAGTAAATGTAGCCGCAAGTCCTAGATTTGTGGCCAAGAGATATACAACCCAGGATCCGGCATAATATGGCAATCCCTGCTCCGCAAGGAGAGTAGGGTCGACCCCATAATTTGAATTCAAGATCAACAACTGGTCGTATACCGTTCCATTTTCATAAAATAACAGTTGAGAGAGCTATGCACAAACTGTGGTCAGGGAGGTGCCAGTCCAAAGTTTACGGCACGTACGAAGGGAAAATTCTGGGATTCCCAGACATTGTTGTAATATACGGGGACAAAAACGACCCTAAGAGGAGCACGTCAAGCACGATTTTTTTTTTCAGTATCCGTTGCACACGCACGCGGATAGCATCATTCCGATGAACAATGAAAGCTGTTCTCGTGTGAACATAGCATTGCGTATGTGTTCTACCTCAGACCTACCTGAGACTTCAAGGGAATTGCCATAGGGTTGAAGGCAGCAGAGATGTACTATAAATTAAAATATCAAACATGACACCACATATGGCGTCGATTTATGTGAAATCACCTGCCAATCAAAGCAAATGGAGAGAAGGCCAAGGCCCTCATTACCGTTACTTCCGCCAAACACTCGAGAGACAGCTGCGTTGTTTGGTGCAGCAAGGCAAAAGATCGAAAACCCAGTGAGAAGGGGAAATATCCATTCAGGGAAGAGTTCCCAGATAAAGATGCTGCAGGTTCTCAGTTGGGTCGTCGATCGTAATACTATCAGAACAAGACGCACGCTCCGAAGACAAGGTAAAATACCTTGAGTCGACTGCGGGCAGTCGGGCCATCATGGAAGAATGTATCGAACATGGAAATCAGCGGAAGTACACCAGGATAAAGCATCTTAGAGGGATATAGTAGAGTGGCTTGTTCGCCGCAGTGCATCAGAGGACATGTCATTCAACCAACGCGAACTCACATCTGAGAACTCCACCAATGCCGTAACCAAGGAGCTGGCTCGAAAACAACAAAAGGATGGAAGATACGGCATTGGGGGTGATATTGTAGTAGAGGCGTTGGACGGCAAGTACTTCCGTCGCGAGGGCCGCGTTTGCTGCTGCACTAGCCATGATAATGATGAAAGCATTCTCTTTTTTGTTGAAAGGATGCTGGATAGTAGTGAGATAGACGAGATACGTGAGTAATTAAAGCTCACAGGATTTAGGTAACGGAATAGACCACGACGCGGGATAAACGTTTCCATCGCAAAACCAAGGATGTAGGAGGTAACGGCAAGGAACATCAGAGACACAGAGACAGTTTGCTAGCGATGACAAGTTGAGAGCGGAATCCTGGGGGGAAGATTCCTGGGCTCACCGGCTTGAAATAATAGATCTCGGCTGATTTACATGATAAGCAAAAAAAAGGCCTGCAAGGGAGAGGATGTACCCAAGGAGCCGCCGAAGGCGGAGAGCCCAATCCCAAGGAAGAAAGCGCGGAATGTCCACGGATTGAGGGAGGGATCATCATCAACAGAGATGACGCGCGTTGCAATATCACGTTCGCTATGGAGGACGATGTCTGAGGCATCATCGGTAGGCGGATTTGACGTGGCCTCGACGTCTGCCTTCGCACAGTAGGTTTTTTCATCCGTTTGCAAAGACTTTTCGTCGCTACCCACGGGAAACATGTTCACTGCAGCGGGATGGCCGTCTGGAGACATCGCGTTCGGGGTGCCGTGATGTCTGGCAGTTTAGGAATGCTGATGCTAGCACGGCAATGAGTAGATAAGCTACCGCAATCGCACGAAAGCCGGTGCGAGGGACGGCGTTCATGTGAAACTCATCCACACAAAACGGACTGACCTAGACACACGCCAGACGGGGAACTACGGAAGAAAAATTATGACGCCAGGCGTGATACTTTGATGTTTGACGACTGAAGCCTGTCAACATTCGGATCATTTGATTCTGAAGCACGTACCGGAGACATACTGAACGCGCACGTTTGAACGCTTCCTAAAACCATCCGAGCTTCGGGGGTGAGCTGAAAGCGGATGGTGTGAAACATATTAGCACCCATGTGACCATAAAAGACATTACTGGTGTTGAGGCCTAGGGTTCCATACTTTGTGTTGACACCACGTGGGCGTTCAACGTTCAATATTGTTGCAGTACAGGTGCAAACTCGGATATCCGAAATCTAGTCTGGCGATAAGCAACGCCATGACGGAGCGCATCCAAAGAAGCTGCCAACTTGTGACAATGGAGTGACTTTACATAAGCGTTGCCGGAATCATCCGAACTGCCAAGAAAGTTGAAGAAACCACCGTGTTGCCAATAACAACACTACATACTGGGCACGTCAGCACACTGGGACCAATTCCGAAACGGTTATCGGGTTGCCAAGCCTTCGCCTATTGCCAGCTTATGTTTTGTTGCGCTGGGTTTGTAAAGTAGACATGTGGAAGGATTTGTACTCAAAGAGTCTCAAACTGGTTCAGGCTCCTTCTTTTCTTTCATCATTGAGATTTACATACGCCTACTCCATTGACGTCGACAAAACCACACACCGGACTCGAATAATGGGGTCCCTGTCGACTCCCACGACCGTGCTTCCATGCGCATCTGACTCGTGTATGTTTTTGGTATCAGAATGTCTCGTCAATAGATGAGGCGCGGCTTGGGGCCTGACAGGACAAGGTCGGTTTGCTGTTGCAATCCCACCATAGGTCCCACCGCAGAATATGCTTAAGGAAGACTGCTCTTCGCGACTGTGCAGGTACTCAAAGGTGAACTTCCCGGGGATCTTGAAGGGTGGAAGAATGGCAGAATGTTGATAAAGAGCACAACGCAACAGCGGGGGAAGTCACGCCTGCGTGGCTCCTGGCGCAGGGGGAAGATGCCGTCCCTCAGGCTATCCCTGGGACTAAGAAGATTAAGGTGGGTCCAAAATTGAACTTCGTCGTACTACATTGCGCACAGGAGGCACAGGCACGGTGGCGAGGCATATGAGGCCCGTGGGCAATGCGCACAGCAGCGCGGGGGCCACAGGCGACGACGCACGCGACCATGGCCCATATGAGGCCCAAATGGGGCCCAGGTGTGATCTGGGCTGTCGAGGTTCCCCGGAGGCCATATCTCAGAGACATATTATTACCTACAAATCAAACTGGTCTCTGAGACCACTACTGCTCTCGAAAAGTCCTACCTGAGGTGACAGTTCGCTGCGCGAGGATGGGCGGCATTCTTTGCAACGTGTGTGCCGGTGCCTGAGTTTGCTTTCAACTCCTGCCTAGCCCATTGTAATCGGCGGGCGCCACGGTGCCTGTTAGGCTGTGCATCAGGGAGCCAGATACAATTGTGGACAGACAAACGCGATGATTTTGCTGGAGTAGCGGGTAATGTTTTTCAGGACAATCCAACCGCAGATTCAAAATTGTTGTGTCGCAATTGTAGTTGGAACACAAACTCTTAACACGCGACTGCCAAGACATCTCGTTGGCACGAAGTCACAAATCAACCTACTTTGGCTATAGTATTCGCAATGCTGGGAGCATCAGTCATTGGCAGGCGATAAAAAATTTTGGTCGTGGTTTACATTGCGTTTTCAGGTCAAGGAAGATCTAACAGGATTGTTCTCGTGTGAAGCCCCGATTATCAGGTTCGGCTGTGCCAGATGGCTCTTTCCATCTGGTGGCTGGGCGGTGGATCCAGTTGTCAGTCAGAACTGGCTCCCTGGGCTGGCCGCCAACTGCTGTAGGTCAGGGACCCGGACAGCCATAAATATTGTACTATGAATGGTTACTGTTACCCACTTCCCGCACCTCGCATGGCACACTACCACTGGAAAGGTATTCTCTCCCTTCTTCAGACTATATCTTTCTGATCTGCTTCTTGTAGCGTATCTCTCATTTTTCTTGCTTGCCTTGTTCCCACTGGCAGTCGATTCGGCTGGAGTTAACTTCTCGCAATGTTTAGCAGATGTGATTGACTGCGTTAATAACGGAAGTAGTCAAGCTTGTATATCCTTGAATGTTTCCAACGCGACTGCTTTTTCGTTGCTCCGTTCGAGCAAAGGCACCCCCATCATGACTACAGACACGGCCACTGCACTTTCGTACCATGGCTGTAGCAAATATTGTGGAGCAGGCCAAGCGCCGTTCAGCTGGGCGGTATTTTCGCAGGACTATGCCCAATGGCTTCTCCCATATCTTGCTTTGCTCTCACAGCTCCCCTTCGGTTCTCGGTGGAAGACGGATAACCTCATGTCTGTAATTCTGACACTCGGATCCCCCACCCTCGCCGGCTACTCCCTATATATGACACTCCTTAATGCTAGATGGGTCAACAACCAGCTTTTTTCGGGGGTTGACTACCCCAGTGCCACAGTCCGCCGGTCTGTGGTACAGGTTTTGAGCGGTCTACAACAGGTTCCTTTACGCATCCACCCTGGAAACTCTGCTCGATTTGAGTCTCTCGTCGTTCACCCTGATAATGATAGCTGGTGGATCACGCTCGCGGCTGAACTTGATTACTCATACACGTGGTCGATCGCAGCCGCAATATCGATCACCTGGGTGGTCATTGCTTATCTGCTTACCGTCACTGATTCCCTCTCCAATGTGGCGAACAACATCCAATCTAATGGGCAGGGAACCGGTTCGGTCTGGCTCTGGCTGTTACCGATTGTCGTGGGTTGGTTGATTCTTTCGCCAAAATGTGACTATGATCGCGTGCATCACGCGTACCGGAAGGCGAATAGACAAGTGTTCGTAGCAGGCCACCCCACTGCGACCCGCATTACCTCCAACTTCGGCCTGACCATCAGCCCCACTCCATATTGGAGGCTGTACGACAGAAACATCACTTCTCCAGACGAGGCGCGTACTCCTCCAGTATTCAACTATGCCAGAACATTATCATGGGCTCGAACCGTCTACGTGACTTCCCTATATTACCGCACAGCTTGGAGAAAGGCGGCAGATGTTGGCGTCGACGGCAACCCCATTCCCGAGAATATACGAAACGACATACTCCGCGAAAGTCGACTTGGGAACCGTGATCAGATCATTCGTTATTGCCAACCCAGTCATTTACGCGAATACCCCGGGGTCAATGTTCTTTGGCCTCGGGGTGTGCTCTTTAATATGATCGTGGCATCTCTTATGTCATTGCAGCTGCAATTTGGGACAACAGGTGCAGCCGTGCTCGTTGCCTGGTTTACCCCCACAATCGTAAGTTGTGTTCTTCCTATGGAGAGATGAAGCGCTGAGACAGTATCGTCATTATAGGGACTTGGATGCCGTTCCCTTGCGTACACGTTGTATGCGATGGTCTCCACTGCGGTGTGGATTTTGTTACTCACATCCAGCATACTTGGATACTATGCACATCATCATCATCTCGACGACCCACCTACCCCCAACATAGAAAGCGACGGGAACGCTGGTACTACTGTACCAATGCAACGCATCCGATCCCCCAATGGCAATGCTGATGTTGACGCAGAGCAACACATCCCGCCCACCAATGACGAACCCACCGCCATAAATCACTCTGACTCAATACACGCTCGGACGATCTCGCGCGTTGCAGATTGGCTGCGGTGGATAGGAAAATCGCTCGCCATCGTCAACGCAATCGGTATCGTCACTAATTCGATCTTCCAATTCTCAGGCGTGTACAACAACTGCTACTGTGATTCGAGCGTTCTTTACTGGGGTCGCTCTTCCGCATTCTTCGTCATTTCTCCCGACAAGATGGACATTAATTTGGCGCGAAGTGCTTGGATTGGTGCGGTGGCGCTTGGTTTGAGTTGTTGTGCGTTTGTCGTTGGGACGATTTATCTCATACGGGATTCGCTGCCTTCGTAGAGTATTTTTTCTTCCTAGGGACTTCAAGTTGGCCGTAGCTTCTTGGTATACCCCGCTTTCGACAGTCAAAGTCCCCGAAGGCCGCTGCGGGGCTTGAAGTGGACCTTAGACGTGCAGACCCTTGACATTGTGCGAATGGAGTGAACCACATATGACACGTAGTATTTTGTAGCCATCTGCATAGCATTAGTAGTTGAATATTGGCGCGCGGAAGATCTAAAGATCGAGTATTCCACTGATGGATAATATCACACGAAGAATGGGGGGTCGATCGTCAAGGCTACTAGCACTATTGCGCAATCGCGTACGGAAACTTTGGGCCGTAGTCCGCCAATGGCATAAACCGCTGAGAACGACGACCCTGGTTTCGTACTGCTTGAGCCGTGGGTCTCAGATGGCGGCCGCCGCATCAGTGTTTGCTGTTCAACATACTAGGATACACAGCTTTCCCGGGCCGGTCGCATCCGGAACCTCCGTCCTAGGACTCGGACCTCCTCCCTCCGTGTATTGGAGACAGCCTATGTCCAATCGGCCAAGTATGTATAGGTTCTATGACATGAGCGACTAAGTAGAAGGCGGACGCCCAGCATGCGAACAACTACCAATAGCGCTCAAAATATATATATTTCTTCCAGCCCCTGCGCAGGGCGCTCTTTTGAAAAAAGCCATCACCGCGAATCAAAACACATCCATGTATGCCTTACATCTCTCCCACAACGCCCACCATCGCCTGCCATCCCATTCTCTCACCCGCGCCCACCCTTCGTGCGGCGCGACCTTTTCGATCCAGAGCAAGACGGAACAAATCGCAAAGTCAGCGTACGTGATCTCGTGGCCCATGGCGACGACGCCATCCCCATCCCCTGCGTTCTTGTCTAGAATGCCCGCCAAGAACGTAAACTGCGCTTGTACAGCCGCCCACTGTTCCTCTCGTCTCTGTGCCTGCTGCGTCCCTGCCATCCCCTCATAGTGATCGTCTCTCCGATCGGCGACGCCGACATGGAAGTGGTCTTGGACGTGCGTGGGCAAATAGTGGTGACTGAGCGGTACCATGATCGGTAAGAGGGGTTGTACGAAGATGTCCGCGATGTAGTGTACGAAGAGCATCTGGAGGGCGCACGTGCCCTCTGGGATAACTGGCCGCGCTGGGTATGTGCGTTCGAGGTACTCTGCGATCGTGTTTGCGTTGGTGAGGACGACGGGGTGGGGTTGTGAAAGTTGGCCAGATGGATCGAGGTATGTGCCGCTTGAAG
>JBBPOF010000684.1:0-18346 GCA_038091315.1 Porphyrellus cyaneotinctus | reverse complement strand
AAGCAGATAGAACGGCTGAGTCACAAGTGAGTCATGATGGTAGTTAGGGGAAACGTAAGCAGTGTAAGAGAACCACTTAGAGGAGAAGACTGTCCTTGATAGATAAGTCAGACATAAGCGCGTATCCCCTACCGGCAATAGAGAAAGAGAACGGTGTGGGGAGTGCGTTCAAGGTAACGCAATAATGCTAAAGCCATCAGGGCTAAAGAGAAGAAGGAAGTCATCTCGACCTGGTGTTAGCATTCCAGGGAGGACGAATGTAGAGAATCATGAAGATATAAGAAAAACAGAGGCGCACATATATTGTATCGTAACATTACCCCCTTCATATACTGGAGCCCCAGGCTCAAGTAACATACTGCTTCTACACATCCGGAGGAGGGGGTTCTCATTGGAGTGCTCCTGGGGAAAAGATGGACACAGCCTGTTCGGGAGTAAGGACTGCAAAAGGACAATCAACCTCTTGGTGCCCAAACGTAGCACAAGCGGAGCAAGGTACTCCAGGGCAATATTGGGATCCATGGCCCCATCGAAGGCAAATACTACACTGGGTGGTGAGACACAAATGTGACGGATGACCGGGGGCGGCACGATGACATTTGGGACAGACGTATTGGGGACAGTCATCTCGCAGGTGCCCAAGACTGTTACAACGAAAGCACTGAGTGGTGGCGGTGGCAGGAGTGGGAGGAAAGATATTAGGAAGGACATGAGTGGCCGCCGAAAGAATTGTGTTGCCAGAAGTGTTTCGAGTATAATAGGTCCTGAAGGTACGTCGAGCATCTTCATTGAGATGTTGGCCGATTGTGTCTAAGTCAGGAGGGGGATGAATAGCCACTGGAGTGAGAGGTCGTTCTACGGGAGAGGTGGGAGAGGATGGATCAATTGCGGTAGAGGTGTCAGACAACAGGGGAGCAGGGGAGCAGGGCCGAGACGAAATACGAGATGCGAGGATGGGAGTGGCAGGTATGAAGGTTTCTCCTTGGGGTCTGGGAGGAGGAATAGGTATGATAGGCAGGGATCGAGGAGGGAGAAAATTGGTAGCCTCCATATACCTGTCTCATTCTTCCATGGACATGGACAAATAGATCCATCGGAACGTGGGATAAATCACGGTGGTGGGTAAACGTTCAACGAAGGAGTGGAATCCATACAGATGGAGAATGGTGAGAATGCGGCGAGGGAGAGCAGATATGTGGAGTTGGAGAGGGATACCGAAGTCCAAAGGAGGGTTAGAAGGGTTGGCTAAGCGATGATACCATTCAACTGTCAGGGTCTCGTGGAAGAGTTTGATGAGCTCCTGGGTGACGATGTCTTCTTCGAACAGATAAAGTTCCTCAAGGGCGCAGCAGATATGTGGCGTGGTGAGAATAGCGGCGTAAAGAATGAGAATGAAATGTAAAGGCAAACAAACAGGACGAACAGGACGAGAATGCAACAGGGAGGTATCTGGAGAGGAGGACAGAGAGGAGGAGGAACGAGATGACGATAGGAAAGACATATTCGGGGGAGTCAAAGATGATAGATTCAATGGAGTAGTGGAACATACACAGGGGGGTACTCACAAAGAGACGCCACTTCCTGGGAGTTCAGTTCAAATGATGACTCGCCTTATAAGCTTTGAGTATCTCAGGGGCGTGGCAGAGATTACTCTCGGGTTCCCAAATGTTTTCCGACGATGGATAGCCCTTCCATGTGGTTAGGTACCGGCGTTTTCCAGCATTACCTCTGTGACTGATGATCCGATCAACTTCATATTCTTCTTCGGCATCAATTAGGTCAGGAGGGGGTCGGGAGAAGTTGGGACCATGCGTAACAGTTTCGCGATAAGACGATAAGAGGTTGGTGTGGAATACGTCATGGATTTTCCATGTGGGTGGTAGGCGTAATCGGTAGGTGAGCGGTGATAGGACCTGAGATATTTCGAAGGGTCCATGGCATTTTGAGGCAAGTTTCCGGGAAGGGTAGTGGAGGCACAGATTAGAAGCTTCTAGCCAAACCTTGTCTCCTACTTTCCAGGGGTGGAATTTCTGGGTGGAACATTCTGTCATGATCCGTCGGGCGGTTTCATGTGCTGCCAGAGCTTCCTTTCGGGCTTCTTCGAGTTGGGAGAGTCGATTCTCGAGAGCGGGAAGGAAGGTTTTGCCCAGGGGAGGATAAGACCGGGGTTCGTATCCGAGGAGTAAGGAGAAAGGGGAGACCTTGGTCGAGCTGTGTGGGGCGGAGTTATGGTGGAATTCGGCGGTGGTGATGTATTCCGTCCATTTTCAGGGGTTGTTGGAGCAGAAGATACAGAGATAAGTTTCGATTTCCTGATTGGTTCGTTTGGTCTGGCCATCAGTCTGAGGGTGATAAGCGGTGGAGAGGCAGACATCGTAGTTGAGAAGTCTGGCCAGTTCCAGCGCGAAAGCAGAGGCGAACTGAGGGCCTCTATCCGAGATGATAGTGTCATATAACCCGAACCATTTGTAGACATGTTCGAAGAAAAGTTTCGTGACTCCCACAGCATCGATGGTTTTAGCACAAGGGCATAAAATTACCCCCTTCGTAAGGCCGTGGTCGACCACGACCATCAAAGAATCAGAGCCGGCGGAAAGGGGAAGATCGGTAATGAGATCAACGGAGAGTTGGCAAAAAGGAAGAGCAGAGGTGGAGGGGATCGGAGCCAGAGGGGGGCGAGTCGGGTGAGTATTAACCTTATTTTGCTGACAAATGGCACAACCAGAGACAAAAGCGTTGACAAAGGAGGATAGTCCCGGCCACCAGAAGTCTTGTTCGACAATAGCCTTGGTGCAGAAACGACCCATGTGACCAGTGGAAGAAGAGGAGTGCAAGGAGTAGACGACCGAATGGCGAGAAGATGGGGGTACATACATACGACCTTTGAAATAAAGATGTCCGTTGTTGAGGGTCCAATCAGTGAGGGAAGAGTGGGGAAATAGTGGGGAACCTTGTTGGAGATTGGCGATGGCACGTAGAACAAGAGGATCGGAGGCAGATGAGGACGAGATCTTGTGAGCGAGAGTGGTGTTGAGAGCGTTGATGACCATGGGGTCCAGGCAAATGGAAGCGTCCGCGTTGTCGGCAGTGGTATCTAGATGATCCCGGCGCGAGAGAGCGTCGGCAGGAGCCATCTTAGATCCAGGTGTTACCTTCCAGACAATGTCAAAGTCCTGGAGGAATAGAGCCCAGCAAGCTTGACGTTGAGAGAGTTTGCGGGGATCTTTGATATAGGAAAGGTTTTTGTGATCTGTGATGACGGTGATCGGGTGACTAGTTCCCTGAAGGTAATGTCGCCATTCAGAGAGAGCAAGGATGACGGCAAGGAGTTCTCTGTTATAGATATCATAGTTGCGCTCCACAGGGGCGAAGGTTTTCGAGAAGTAGGCGCAGGGATGGGGATCCCCGTTGGCATCATCCTGCATAAGTACAGCACCGGCTGCTAGAAGGGAGGCATCGGTCATGAGGGAGAAGGGGCGCAAGGTGTCGGGGATGCAAAGGACAGGAGTGGAGGAGAAGATGGACTTGAGGGTGTCGAACGCCTTCTGTTGGAGTGGGGTCCAAGCCCAAGGTTCATCCTTCCAGGTTAACAGGTTCAGGGGAGCGACAATGTTGGAGAAATTGGGAATGAATTTACAATAGAAGTTGGCGAAACCCGTGAAGGATCGTATGGCTTTGACAGAGGTGGGAGGTTTCCAGTCACAAATGGCATTGAGTTTCTTGGTGTCCATGGCGACCTTTCCTTGCCCTATGATCATTCCGAGATACTCCATTGTTGGGACGTCAAAGGTGCACTTGGAGATCTTTAACAATAGGTTATGTTTGCGAAGACAGAGGAGGATGCGACGTGTTCGTTCATGATGAAGGGAGAGGGTGCCTTGGGTGCAGATGCCGAGATCGTCCATATAGATTTTGAGCCAACGTTCCACAATCATGTCGGCGAAGATGTGATTCATGAATGATTGAAATGTTGCGGGGGCATTGCAAAATCCAAAAAATATGACAGTGGGTTCAAATAGTCCGAGGGGGGTGATGAACACCACTTTCCATTGGTCCTCTTTTCTAATCCGGATGTTGTTGTATCCCCACTGGATGTCGAACTTGGTAAAGAAGTTGGCGTCCTTCATGTCATCAATGAGTTCTGGGATGAGGGGCAAAGGATATCCAAAGCGTTGGGTATGAGAGTTCAAGCGTCGGTAGTCTTGGCATGGGCGAAGGGTTCCATCTTTCTTGGGTACAAAAAAGAATGGGGATGCTTGGGGGGACTTGGAGGGAACGATATGTCCGGTTGCTAAGTGTTCTTTGATGAATGCTTCACACGCAGAGAGTTCAGTGGGATTCAAGGGGTATATCTTGGCTATTTTCGGGGTGAACGTGGGGAGGAGATCGATGGTGTGGTTGAAGGATCTATGGGGAGGTAGCTTGGTATGCATTTTTTCTGAGAAGACATCAGCGAAGTCCTGGCACCAATCCGGAACTGGTTGTTCCGTTGGTTTCTCGGTCTGGGCGATTTGGGTAGAGATGGTGATCTTGTTGATTGCTTCACCAATATGCCATTGTTCTCGTTTACGCAGTCGTTGTGATATCTTTCGATCGGCTTCTAGACCGAGCCAATGGAGGAGGTATCTTTGGGGAATATGTGGGTCATCAGGAGTGGGAGACGGTGGTCGAGGGATCTCAAGGGTATGGGCATTCCAGTTGATGTGGGGGTTCCACTTTCGAAGCCAAGGCATTCCTAGAATGATCTGTCTCTTCCCAAGGCTGAGTACCATGAGGTCGACGTCATCGGAGAAGGAGTTGTGTTGGAAAGAGGTGTGGGCTTTCCAGCGTATGGTTCCTTTCGCATTGGAGGTTCCGTCGACGTTTATTGCCAGAGTAGGTTTGGGAAGACAGACGAGGGGGAAGTTGGCCTCGCATAGGAGTCCGGTGTCAATGAAGTTCCTGGTTGCTCCGCAGTCAATGAGAGTGGTGGTTTCGACGATTTTCATACTAGCACGGAGCTTGATAGGGATGCGAAGAGTTCTTTGTTTCAGCAAAGCTACTAGTACATGGGCGATATCATGGGAAGAAGACGTCGAAGCATCTTTCCGACTTAAAAATCCTTGGCTACAAGGTTGGTTACCACAACTTCCTCCACTGGATCTTCGTAACAGAGTTTCAGGGTCTGGAGGACTTCGGTTTCGTCCTTTCCTTGAGTCTTTAAGGTTTGGACATATTGTTCAAGTGCGGAGAGTGGGGCGATAGTGGATTTTGGCGAGGGGGTGTCATCGGTCGGGGTAGTTTCAGTGGTTTGGACTTTCTGGGGACGGGGAGTCGAAGGTTGAGAGGATTTCTGAGAACGGCATTGGGTGGCGTTATGTCCCGGCTTTCTGCAGCGGAAGCAAAGGCCCTCTTTGAAGCATCTGGCACATTCAGCAGGGGAGAGTTTTTGCAGTGTTACTGCGTCAACATCCATGGCATCAGGGTCTTTGGTGGTACAAGTGTTTAAAAGCGAGGGGGTTCTGTGACGACCTCTTAAGGTAGTGATGCACATCTTCTGCGCATGAAAGATCTTTGCTTGTTCGATCCACTTGGGTAGGGTGGTGGGGATGGCAGCCATGGACAAGATCATGGTGGCAATCTGTTGATCAATGCCCAGGGAGAATTGGTCAATGAGCGTGATGGGGTCGGTGATTCCTGCCTTAGCAGCGAGGTTTTGGAAGTCGGTGATGTATTTCTGGAATCCATCGTCCATATTTCCATTAGGAAGTTTGAACGATTTCTGGACCAGCTTGGTGAGATCGTGTCGAGCAACTGCTTTGATGTCAAAGGGGAAGAAAGTGGATTCGAAGTCCAGTACGAGTTTATCAAAGGTTTTGTCTGAGGCAGGGGCGTTGGCATCGGCCATTTTGTCATACCACATCTCTGAGAAAGAGACGCCTCATCCCTTGCTCATTTTGTTGAGAGTGGTCATGACCTGGGTTTCATCAGAAGAATATAACTTGGAGTTGATGGCGAAGTAGGCTTTCATGGCCTTGATCCATCTCATGGCATCAGAGGGTTCCCCTGAGAAATCTGTGAGGAGGGCGGCCTTGAGTTCAGAGGGGTTGGACATGGGTGCTGGGGTTACTCTGGGTGCAGGGGGTACAGTGGGTACAAAGGGCGTCATAGCCTGGGAGGTCCTGGATACAGTGGTGTTAGAGTACAACGATTTGTCGTCGTTGTCAGAGTCCTGTGGTACTTGGTACCTTCGACGAGAAGGTCTGGATGTCGTGGTGACAATGGTGGGTCGGTCCTTCTCCTAAATAGGAGGGACGGAGGGAGATTCTTGATCTTTTGTTACGCGAAACATATGCTGTACATCGAGCGTACTCTGTTTGTCTCAAGGGAGGTACTCACGAAGAGACACAGTGTCCTCGATAGAACAAAGCTATGACAAAACTCGAGTCAAGGGTTCTAGGGTCAAGGGTTCCTCAAGTCGAACGAGACTGAGGTCAAGGGAGACTTGAAAGCATACAACGAATGTTGGATTGTGCAGATCAAGAATGAGGAAAGAGATACAGGCAGAGCGGTATAAGTACTCGTACACTACTGCGGATGACTAATCTTATAGAACATCGTGGAAGCAGATAGAACGGCTGAGTCACAAGTGAGTCATGATGGTAGTTAGGGGAAACGTAAGCAGTGTAAGAGAACCACTTAGAGGAGAAGACTGTCCTTGATAGATAAGTCAGACATAAGCGTGTATCCCCTACCGGCAATAGAGAAAGAGAACGGTGTGGGGAGTGCGTTCAAGGTAACGCAATAATGCTAAAGCCATCAGGGCTAAAGAGAAGAAGGAAGTCATCTCAACCTGGTGTTAGCATTCCAGGGAGGACGAATGTAGAGAATTGTGAAGATATAAGAAAAACAGAGGTGCACATATATTGTATCATAACACTGGTCATCATTCAATGTGAACTAAATGGATCCAAGGGAATTTGGCAGCCTCACCAGGTCTCACCCCTTATGGCCAACCTGAAGAAGGAGTTGGCCAAACAGTGGACTACTATCCTCAAGGCCCTGGAGAGGAATTTGTACGAAGTTATGGAAGCTAGGGAAGATGCCATATGGGCTTGGGAGGTATACTCAGCACTTGATCTCCTGGCAGATAAATAGTAGTAGCTCTCATGTCATATTAACTGATAATGGTGTTAGTAACTACTCTTGAGGTAACACTGATGTATGATGTCCAGAGACCAAGAAAATCGCTCAGTGAATTTATCAGGTGCAGGTGACTTAGTGCCAGTGCCGAGCCTGATGACCATTCTGCACAATGCAATACACTATTCATACACACTCCTTCTATGCAATCGGCCTTCTGTTTGGAGTTAAATACCTCACCTACCAATTTGTGAGTAATGCACATGGTGTGGATGGTGAATTTCCATCTGCTCATGCACATCGTCTTGCATGTAAAACGACACTACACCTCTATTCCCACTCACCTCCCCAACACCATGCTCCAAAAGCTGCCCAGAGAGCACCACAATTGTCCCAGGATTATAATGGAGTCTCATCCCCAGAGTTGGCAATACGATGTTGAGATCTTCATAGTTCCCAAAGGTTAGCAGCATGTCTAGCCATTGAGGCTTTCCATGTTGGTCAAGATGAATGGGACTTGCTTGATTGACCATTACTGAGGCAACATTGTAAACATTTGGCCAGATACTCAATAACTCTGACATCTCTCCATTCCCTGAGTCCTGAGCCCATTCTCCGAGATTCACCATGGCCTCCCATGCTTTGATGTACATGTCTGGGTGCATGATTGCCAATGCACTGCCAAGGATGCCCCCAATGTACCAAAGACTGCTCACCCACTGCTGAGCACCATTCCCCAGCTTCACCTCCTTGAGCAATGAGGAGACCTCAGGGTTATGCTTATAAACCTAGGGACCTCGCTGATCAATGGTAAAAACATCATAGGTGTGCAGCGAACATTTCAGCCTTGCTGATACCATGCAAGGGACAGATTGACAGCCCCATGTTGCCAAGCCTCAGACTGGAAGAGAGGTTTAGTGGTATGCCAATTTGCAGTTGGTTTTGCATTGACACTGCAGGTGAGGGGTAGTGCAACCACACCAACCTGTTTCCAAAGCTGTTCCTGTGATCATTTAAATACTAACTATGCAAATAGCATGTGATGGTGCTTACCTGGTTCAGCTTGCTCACACTGCCTGGAAGGTATCATGCCATGATATAACCACCCCAATCAGTGATAATGGCTGGGTGGTCAACCTCAGTGAGTGGCCAAAGCCCTAGTGCTGATTCCTCAGGGTGCATCAGATGACTATGGATATGGCCTTGAGGATTTTCACCCAGTTGTATGATACCAACATCATTCATGCAAACTGTAGGACTCTGCTGAATCTCAAAGGGGCCGAGATATTGAATGTCACTTACTCCGATTCTGATTGGCTTTGAGCAGGATGTCCACAAGCCAATTGGCTTCGCACATGACTTCCAAGGGGAGTTTAGGCAATGAGGGACAGTTGGCCATGAGACTGATCTTATATTGGAATAAGCCAACCATGTAGGAGTTCAACAAATTGTTTTGACAAAGCACCCAGTGTTTGAGAATACAAGACACATAGGTAGGAGATGACATGATTCCTGGGTTGAACAGCACTTAGGAAGTGATGGAGAGCAAATATTGATGATTGATTGCTCATATATAGTTCCTCGGAGTCATTGGCCAATTATGGTAATGATCCATAGATAATGTTGATAAAGATCGGAGACAAGTCTGATGGCATGTGAAAAACATCCATAAGCATCTGGGTGTTAGTAATATATCCCAAGGACATAAGAGTAGGGTATCTGGGAGGTGGATGGTGCAGATGATTCTGATAGGAATATGACACCTTAGCGTCGGCCAGGTTGATTCTGACAAGTGACACCAGACCTGGCTGAGTCAATTCTAATGTGAATATACCACCCCCCCCAAACCCGGCCAGATCGATTCTGACATGGATATACTGCCCACCCCAAACTCGGCCAGGTTGATTCTGACAACTGACACCAAGCTTGGCCAAGTTGATTCTAACGTGAATATACCACCCACCCCAAACCTGGCCAGGTTGATTCTGACAACTGACACCAAGCTTGGCCAAGTTGATTCCGACGAGTGACACCAGACCCAGCTGAGTTGATTCTAATGTGAATATACCACCCACCCCAAACTCAGCCAGGTCGTCAGCATTGGGAACAATCTTGGTTCAGCCAAGTCAACTTTGTCAAATAATTATCACACCCAGCCGAAGTCCGGCCAGTGTGTTTCTATGCTGATAAATGCAAGCAGGCTGGTCGATAATATTGACCACTTTTGACTACATGGGCTCAGAGGTTTATATAGGTTTATATATCCATGGCAACATGTACCAAGCTAAGTTACATGGCACAATTAATATAGAGCTTTTGTGCTCCAAGTGATGATGCAGCCTAGGCAATGACTTGATGATATTTTCGAAGCAGTTTAGTAGCTGGAGGTATCCTCGGCTACGTGTTCCACTGATGTAGTTTGAGCGTGAGTTGGCGGTTGCCAGTCGGCGAAAGAAAGGCCCTGTCACCATCCTTTTGACATATAAAAGGAGAGGCTCGCAGAATAGTGCGGGAGCAGGTCTCTCCTCAGTCATGTCTTTCACCCAGCGTCTTGTACAACCCAAACTGCCAACTGTGCTTGCAAATACTACCCATGTTGATCTACCTGACTACGACGTTTTCATCGTATACGTGCGTCCCCATTCCAATGATCGTTCCCGCGGTCATCCGAGATTCAGGTTGACAACGTCCACGTCATTCCGACGAGGCTTGATGTACCCAGGTTTGAGGACGCTCTGTCGCGAGTCCTGCAACTATACCCACACGCTTCGGGACAGCTCCGATGTACCAATGGACGTTGGTTTGTAAGTCAATCTGCAGGGACCAACTAGAATTTCTATTTTACCTCCCTTAGATCGAACTCACCAATTCAGGCGTTCCCATGGATATTGAGTACAAGCTTGGCATGAACAGCGACTCATTCCTGGACGGCAATTGGGTCTGCCAGGATGATATATCTCCGCTTCTCAACCAACACTCCACCAGCGTTAACTCCGTCAATAGCAGCACACCTCTTCTTCGTCTTAAGGTCACGCTCTTTGATGAAGAAACCTGTATTGGTCTTACATGGAATCACTCCCTTGGTTTGTTGCTCCTCACGAAATCTTGTTCGCATACTTCTGATCCTTCGACACAAGGTGATGGCATCATAATGTCGCGTTTCATACATACACTCTCGCAATTTTATCAGGGTCTACCTTCCGAATTCGCATTGCCAACTTTCAAGAAACATCATTACGCTACACCATCCTCAGCAGACAAGCTCTCGTCCCTTCCGACTCGCCACATTGATGAAGACCCACTTTCCGAGCTGTGCAATGAGTCCCAACATGTAAGATGGCAGATCGACACTCACGATCTCGGGGAGCTTCGCTCGGCACTCAGTTCTGACGGGCAGAACAAACGATATGTGTCGAAACATGACTGTCTCATAGCCTATCTCGTCTCCGTATTAAACAAAGTCAAGAGCAATCCAGTGAAAATTGTCATCAATACGACCAGCGTGAGTCAATCGTCTACTTGATGTGATGGCGCTCATGTGTTTAGTATCGTCACATCAACGCTCCTTTTGTCGACGAGAACGTAGCAGGTAATCTGATGACGAGTGTTCGTATTTTTATTGGCTTTCCTCTGCAACTGGGTTCACAAACGGTTCTGGATGTCAGGTTCCTGCTAACGTCCCCATGGATATGGTCGGGATTGCGACTGCTATCCGAGATTCACTCATACGCTGGCGAGAACCATCCTGCATCCAGATTCTTGAATTGTCGAAAGGCGAACGCATGATCAAGGCCGCAAATGCTGGGAAACTACTCCCATCTGCGTTCGATGAGAATGTGTCCCTTGTCGACTCACACGTGGTGTAAGTTTGGGTTTTCGGTTCAAAAATAGCTACAGATTTATGTTCGCATTAGGATCGATTGGCGTAGTGCGCATTTTGGGTGTCCCAATGGTACCCGATTCCATACATGTGGACTCTTCAAGGGACTCATGAGATGTTTCAAGTCAAACCCAGTGAAAGGGAAGGACGGTGTATGGCAAGCTCGTGATGCGATCGATATCTCAGTTGGAATATCAGCAGAACTGAAACCAAAGGTGCTCGAAAATCTTGCGCAGGGTATCCGATACATGCTTGACAATTAGCATGTACAACTGTGACATTATCTACTACTGTACGAGGCTGTCGTATCTGTTGTACTTTTTCTAGAGATGCACGATTTGTCCATTGTGACGTGTTTTTCCTTCTAGCAATTCGGCCGATCCCAGAGGAAGCAAAAGCGCGACAACAAGGTAAAGATCTAGTTCGCCGGTGTCGCTGTCGTGCTCGACGTTCCGCTTTTACTCATTTTGTCGTTGACCTCGAATCATTGCGTCTTCTCTTACGTCTTATTTAGTTGAAGGGTCACTCATCCTTAGTAGCAGCTCATGGCGTCAGTTATCTGACCTGGATACCCCACCGAACTTACCGAATGTTGCGATGCCAACGAAGATCATCATCCATTCATGATATTCCGTTCTTTATAATGTACATACCTATGAGAAAAAGGCATGTTTCTATGCAGCTACTGCCAACACAACATGAGTACGCAGTTATGCCCAATTGCAAGACGAAGCAAAAAAGAAGACGCCCATACTAGCCCAGGGCAAGTGATTCGCCTTAGGTATGTTCAGCACAGGAATAATAATGATGGCAGAAATCGGTAAAAACTGAGGTTTCCAAGGGCCGTCCGACCGCCATGATAGGAATCCCAGACCTTCCTTCCGAACTGGGTCATGCGTGTGGACTTGGAGGCCTTATGCACCGTTCCAACTCCCCCGACACAAATATGAGAGCTTGGTCCGAAGGAGGACGGCACTTTGGTTGCTGTGACCCTCTGGCTGGATACCATTCTCCACATCTTCAAGTCACCCACCAAAGTGCTAGGGAAAAGATCCTCTGGATGAACGCCCCTCGAACCTCCCGACCCGGCTACTGGGAATGCCTTGGTACCTGTAAAAAAGCCCGTCGGTACGTCGGTATATAGGCAGCAGTTATCAATCATTTACCTGCCAGACCACCACTGACCGAATGAATAAATGTCGCAACTCGTCGTCGGGTACAGGTTTCGACTTCTCCAATTCAGGATGAACGAATAGTTCGGTGGCAGCCCATCGGTGAGCACAGATGTTCGATGGTATCGACTCATCCGCGTCGCGGAACACATAGGAAAGCCAAAGTATATCTATTTGGAACGGACTTCATAAATCTTTTCACGAACGTTCACGTTCAGGGGTTACGTACGTCATTACAAACCACTCGTGAAGCTGCAGTGGTAGCACAACGTGCCCTGCGATGTGCGATATGCTGAAGCAAAGCATGCGGTCGTTGAAGTCCGGGATACCACCTAACCCTATCTCGTTTCTATACTCCAACGGTGGAATGGAAGTCAGCGACACTCAGCGAGGCGGTGGGCCTAGCTGAGGGTACGAGGCAAAGAAGCGGCGGAGGTGGGGGATGAGCGTTCGTGCAAATGCAATCTCTGCGCTGGAACGAGTATGGTCACTGGAGGTGGAAGAATAGCGGACAGGCTCGAAATGACGCAGTCAAAGCGGAACCGTTTGCGCTGGAACGAACGCGGTTGAGGCAGAGACAAGGAGTAGCGCTCGAAACGAGCTGATCCACTGCTCGCATGGACACCGAGGATCACGCGCACGCATCGCCAGAGGACACCTCAATAATGGACTTGATTTTGGTTTCGGTGACTGGCGTGATTGGAGCCTCCATTACGAGAATCACAAATATAATGATTAACACGCCCCCATTGCTCTCCTCATATTCATGCTGCAGTGGAGCTCAGCGCTCAGCACTCAGAGACGACCATCCAATAAGTATCAACCCTCCTGATGATATTGATATTCAAGAAAACACAAGCTCTAGATCACAAAGAGAGGCAGAATGCCTCGGGAACCAGCACTCAGTCAGAAAAAAGTGAAAGCGCTGGCGATCAATCGTGGTCAAAACCCGATCCTCATCTTCAAGTTCTCTGGTATGATTTGACCAGCAACGGGAGCTGTCCATTAGGATCATCCCGCAGAACAGGACGCTGCCCGAGATACACCTTGGGTCCAATTTGGCTCACAGGCACGGCAAGCTCAAACTCGAACGCGCGAACGAGGGAAAACAGTATTGCCTTAGCCCTGGGATTCAGTCAGCCATGATTACTCAGTGCGATAGGGACATAACGAACGCCGCGATAGCAAACCGAAAGCCAATGCATCCTCTGGGGCCGCCAAGAAAGCTCATCGAGTTTCCCCACAATCCTGGAACCTGAGCGGCACTCTCAGGTACGTTATACCACCGTTCCGGTCTGCGACACGTCCGTTACCACCAGTTCGATCAGGGAAATAACGACAAGAACGCACTTGAACTCGTGAGCATCAAGTCCCCATATGGCCTTGGACCTGTTAATTGCCTCCATTGATATATAAATCGACTCTCCCTTGGCGATCCTATTTCGCACGTTGGTTATTCGTGGGTTTTCCATGTGAAGGGGGATGCACAGCGTACGGGATAGTGTCATGGACGACGCCGTATCGGTCTGTGACTGGCGTCTTCAGGGGCAGTACATCGTCCATCAATGCGCGCCGACCAGTGCTTCGAGCGACTGGATGCAAACGAAGAACCTCTCGCAAAACCGCATCGAGATAAGGAAGTGCCATGAGCTTGTCCATCGATGGCGTGTCAGTTTCGACAGAAAGAAGCTCATCCCGCAGTTTCTTTTGAACTTCGGGTGCCTGGGTCAACGCATACAGCGCCCAGGTGAGTGTAGAACTGTTACATCATTACTTGAGCCAACACGCAACGTCAGGGTGTGATCAACGTCCTACCTCGTTGTTTCATGTCCCGCGAAAAAGAATGTAATCACCTCTGTAGAACAGAACCACTCAGTATACATTGCGGCGAGTTGAGGACCGCTAGGGAGAACGCACGCGCGATGACTTCGTCGTCTGTCAGTTTCTGGCTCTCGGGAATATCGGTGGCCATGTTGGCCTTCACCAACAGCGAAAACAAATCCCGGCCACGCAATCTATCCTTTTCAATCACTCCGTTTTCCGTCGCACCGGCTAGCGCGTCCGCTTTCGCGTTCCTTAGCAATTGCTCACCGATCTGTGTTATGGTACTCTGGGCAGATTGTAGTTTACGGGCCCTGGTGTTAGGCTGGTGAACGAGATCTGTGAGCATGCCCACGCTGTCAAAATAGGAATGGCACTCACGATAAGTTGCAGGACAGGGAACGTTGCCTGCAAGATATCGAACGGAGTGATCTGGACAGCCCCCATGGACAAGATCGAGTAAGCCTCGGCCAGTTCGCCCTGCTCGTTTGACCGCAGTGCGTTTAGGTCGTAGTTAAATCCTGTTAGTCATCAGCAGCATTCACTCGTTTGTACGGTGGTCATAAATACCTGTGAGACTAATGATTTCGAGCATTGCCTTACTCAGCCCAAGTGCTGCATCGATACGTGCACCAGCCATTGTTGTAATGGGATCCTTGGTGATCTCGGAAGACCATACATCACGAAGCTATTTCAGCTGTGGTTAGTGCCTGAGTGATCGAATAGAAAAGGGCAAGATGCACTAGGATGGCTTTTTCAAAGAAAGCTTCTGTGAGTGCCCGAATTTGTGTCCAGCCGAATGCAGGGTTCTAGATGCAGTTTAATCAAACTAACTATAGATGCTCGATGTGTTTCAAATACCATTACACGTCTCTGTTCATCAAATATTCAGTAGGCGTCGTCGTCATCGAAATGGACACAAACCTGCTGACGATGCTGTGCGTCTCCCACGACGGCCAGTCCTCCTATCATATCAGTGGTCAATGTGCAGTACCTGACGCAATGCGATAATCATTGCCCCACCGTCCCCAAAAATAGTTGTCAAGATTTTTATGTTAGCGGTTGGCTGCTGGTAAATGTCGGAGTGCGTGATTATATGCTGAACGGTACGAGTATCGACGGTGAATAGTCGATTGCTCTAGGTATCAAGTATGTTGAGGTCAACAAATTGATTCATCGTGTGACAGGGGAGACAGGAACGAACATTGAGCAACCCCTTCACCCTGAATGTATCACCGTGTTCGTTTATCCACGATTCGATAATCGAAATATTCTCCTAGGAGAATGGTTGAGTATCGATCATCTAAGACAGAACCTATAGGATAGTAGTAACGCACGTCCTTCGTCATGTCAGGGAAGTTTCCAAAAATCAAACTAGTTCCTTTCGGTCCATGGAGATGGCGAAAAGAAAATTTGCGCAGTGAACGAATGATTCGGAGAATTTTCCAGAGCGAAACAGGAATCACCGCAGCAACGACAGTGAACAGCAACTTTTCAACTGGAACCATGGTGGCAGCTGATTGTCACTGTAGCAGGCGAAGAACGAGTGGGCGTGGATCTGCTGCAGCAGTGAATGGTCCAAATATAACAATTTATATAAACCGAACAGGCTCGGGCCCACCATTGTTACGTTGTGTTTTTGAAGACTTTTGCGGTCCTACGCGAGGGCCTCTGATTGGGTCGGAACGTGTTTGTACGGCACTCACCCTGAACTTCTATTTCGAGCATAGTATAGATACGGCCTGAGTGTTCATTGTATGATGCAGTTTAATGTTGTCCATTCACATCAATGCTCGTGGAAGAGTCGTGGCTGCTGAGGAGAATGCACATCTGCAAAGCAGAGTCTATAACGTTATCGTTTGACGACTCTCTCGCAGGCCGTTTGAATGGTTAGCCGTGGCCAACCGACATAGCCGAGCTGCCTTCCTAATCGAAAAGTGAATTTCACTCGAATGTTGATGTTCGGGTTGTCTGATGATGTCCAGTTAGCGAAATTGACCTTGTATACACGTAAATAGCCAGGGACATTCGACAGGGAGCGGCGAACAAAGCACATTGATGGATATTGTAATGTTAGGGGACCTGTGTGAATCATGTGGTCAACAATTAATGTTGGGATTCGAGGCTATACTCGTAGGGTGAGTTATCTATGTAGTGAGCCACCGGGAAGAGCGGGGCGAGATGCCAGATGAGTCCCACGTGACTTTACACATACAGTTGATATGCTCATAATGCAGAAGAAAATCTCATAATGCATATTAGGATTTCGTACACCCTCGGCTAAAATTACTAGGTTTTGGTAGTATCACATGGGGGATTATGACATTTTCTTGCTGTTTATAGTGTATTGAAAATGGCAATAACTACACAAAATTTGAAATTTTCTTGAAAATAGACATTTTAATTGCTGTTTATAGTGTATTGAAAATGGCAATAACTACACAAAATTTGAAATTTTCTTGAAAATAGACATTTTAATTGATCTTTTCTTGTTGTGAAAATGTCATAATCCCCGGTGTGTATGCATTACAGTTGACTCCCTCATAACCGATACCGCACATAACCGATACTCTCTGATATCCGATACCTTTTTGGATTTTCCGAGTCAGTTTGCAGTAAATGTGTGACCATACCCGATACCCGATAACCCATAGGAATTTTGAGAGAAAAACCGATAATTAGTGGGAATATAGTACTTAATTAGGATTAATTTATTAATTTATTGAGTCGCACACATTCCAACATGGTAACTGCGACCCAAACCAACAGCTTCTCTAGCTTCTTTGTCGCTATGAAACTCTTGACAGTCTGAAACAGGGGCTAAAGAAGCTCTTGTAGTGAGCGATGATGATGTTGGGCATGTCAACTCAGAGCCAGTACCTACTCAAAAGGAAGCTCTCCGGGCAGCACAGTTGCTGCTGAGATACACAAAGAATCTTGATGATCCCTTTGCTCAAGAGTTCGAGGCAATGTTATACTCATTTGGATGGAGGACCCGCGTGAAGGAGGTGGAGAGCATGAAGGATGCTAAACTTACTTCATATTTCTCTCATACTACTAAAGATAACTGAGTTCAATAGTATGGCACTCGCCGAACTCAAATAATAGCATTTCTCCTCCTATATCTGGCAGTCTCTCGCAGACCCGATACTCCCTGATATCTGATACCTCGCGCCTTAAACCAAGGGGTATCGGTTATGAGGGAGTCAACTGTACCTAGTGACACACCGGTGGTGACCCTGGTAGTTTGGTTCCTGGAATCATTTGTTTCTCCACACTGCAGTACGGCAGGCAGGTAGCACCTGGGGGCGAAGCCACTGATTGGTGTTGGAGAACAGCCGTCTGTTAACTTCGTATGGCACGTTCACTACATTTCCTTATTTGGACAGCACTGTTGGTTTACGCGAGGTAAGCCTTAGGCTACATGGTGTGGATTTCACCGTCTATGATCGAATTGTACCGCTGCATCTCCCATCATCCACCGTGACGGACAAAATTGACAGCATGGTCGCTGAGTTGCGTTCCTGCATGGATGACCTCTCCCCGACAATTGCGCTTTATGAGTGGCTATATATTTGATCTCCCCCTGCTTTCCCCTGTTGCTGGGAGACTCAGACTTCCTTGTGGTCCGTTCCGTCTCCACGATCTTCCCACTCTCTCCGAACCAGATTCCGACAGTGATCTCCCCACATATCATGCAATGGCACCGCCGATGTTTGGGGACATAGACATCAAGACCACGGATGATTTATTTGGGGCAGGAACTTTACTTGTTGTCCATCCGTGGATCGGTCCCCTCCTCGACATGGACTTTTGGTGCGACGTTCCTCTATGTGACCTTGCGACGTGCGCCATGAGGCTCATCGTTCGGCTTAGGCAGCCGTTTGGTGCAATGCTGCTTGCACCAGTGTGGCGCGCACAATACAGACGGGTTGCAACGGATACATTGATCATGGTTCGAGTCTGCGAGGAGACATCATTGACCGAATTGATGGATGGCGTCCGTACAGTTGATATTCAGTAACGGATGGATGGCTGTGACCCTACGGAGTATATTGTATCTTGGGACACATTGGTAGTTACAGTACATTGGCCTTCGTTTCATTCTCAACTGGCTACCATCGTTCTCATCATTGAGTAACAAGCGCGTACTTTCCACTTTGAACGTAAGTGGGTGAAATGAAGTATTATCGAGCCAGACCAGAGGTGAGGGTGTTGGGAGGTTCAGGAGGGAGTGTTAGGTTCTCGATTACGATCTCACTCCAGATTGAAACCAAAAATGGCCACTGGTCTACGTCTCACAGCCTGCTCGACCTCCTCCGTGAGCGATCTGCATGCTTTTGGATCTCCG
>JBBPOF010000683.1:0-18350 GCA_038091315.1 Porphyrellus cyaneotinctus | reverse complement strand
CAACACAGAAGTAACACTGCTTCCCCCTGATGCTTTTGCCTATGCTCTCGACACGGAATTGGCAACTAAAATTGCTAATTCCACTCCTTTCAATCCTTTGGTCATCAACATGCTTGCCGCTCTCGCTTCTGAGGCCCTGTTCCTCCCCCGCACCAATAAGGCCAACTGGACCTTCCTTGAGGGCTGCCTTTATATTCCTGAATCTGCTCAGCAC
Organism: Porphyrellus cyaneotinctus; assembly: GCA_038091315.1. Classification (NCBI taxonomy): domain Eukaryota; kingdom Fungi; phylum Basidiomycota; class Agaricomycetes; order Boletales; family Boletaceae; genus Porphyrellus; species Porphyrellus cyaneotinctus. Next base: position 18,136 of record JBBPOF010000683.1, on the reverse strand, counting down.
AATCTCATCTCCTCCCTACATTCCTCTCCCTCTGGAGGGCATGAGGGCTATTTCTGCATGGTCCACCACATCCAGAAGGATTACTGGTGGCCGGGCCTTACATCTTTCCTCCACCGTTTCATTGCAGGTTGTGCCACTTGCCAGTCCCACAAGGTGAACACACACCCCACCATCCTGGGGCTTACCCCCCTCCCTGTCACCGCCTCCTGTCCATTCCAGCACCTATCCGTAGATCTCATCACTGACCTTCCAGTCTCCAACGGCTCTGACTCTGTCATGGTCATGGTAGACCATGGTCTTATGAAGGGGGTAATTTTCCTCCCTTGCCTCAAAACAATTGATGCCATGGGCGTTGCATCACTCTTCTTCCAACATGTGTTCCCCCATTTCAGCCTCCATAACAAACTCATCTCGGACCATGGTCCACAATTCGCCTCCACCTTCGCCCATGAACTCTCTTGTCTCCTGCAATACAACCTTGCCCTTTCCACCACCTATCACCCTCAAACGGACGGAGAAACTGAATGCATAAACCAGGAACTAGAAACCTACCTCCACATATTCTGTGCAGGTAACCCCTTGAAATGGAAGTCACTCCTTCCCACTGCGGAATTCTCCCACAACTCTGCAGTACATTTGGTCACTAAACAAACCCTGTTCTCTCTCATGATGGGCTACGAACCTCATGCCTATCCCCTGCTTGGAAAAACCTTCCTTCCCACCCTCGAACAATGGCTTCACTCCCTTGATGAGGCTCAGAAAGAGGCCCACGCCACTCATGAGCAGGCCCAACAGCTCATGAGGGAACATATTTCCTCCAACTTTAAGCCCTGGAAACTAGGTAATAAGGTATGGCTGCAATTGAAGAACCTTTGACTGCGGCTTCCATCAAAGAAGCTCACCCAAAAGTGGTTAGGTCCCTTTGAGATAACTCAGGTGATCTCCCACACTGCCTACCAGCTAAAACTTCCCCCAACATGGAAGATACACAATGTCTTCCATGCTTCCCTCCTTTCTTCTTATAGGGAAACCCCTGAGCATGGCCCCAATTTCCTAAATCCTCCTCCCGATCTGATCACTGGAGAAGAGGAATATGAAATCGACCAGATCCTCGCTCACTGAGGCCCTGCTTGCCACCGCCAATTCCTTATCTTGTGGAAAGGATACTCTTCAGCTGAAAACACCTGGGAACCCAAAGCCAACATAACACATGCACAGACCACCCTTGCAGCTTATAAGGCTCACTTCCCTTCTGATTTCCCCAACTGAGCTTTTCTTCTTCGATCACCACCATCACTCCTATTATGCAGCTCTCTTTTTTCATTTCCCTAGGTTGCACCGACCTCATCACCATCCTCGCCGTTACCATCACCTACGTACTCTTCCGTACGTTTCATTTGCTTAATCGCCCTGTCATCTCCATTATGGCGATTGGCGGGATCTGATTTAAGTGGGCACTCATCTGCCCCCAGTCCTATCAGACTTCTATGTACAAATTCGATGAGACCAATGAATGGGGTGGTGCCCAATCCTGGGATTCTCTGGACCTCTGTCCTGAGGAACAGGCACAACTAGCTGAAGAAGATCTCATGGACAGATAGGGTCTCTGATCCACCGTTTCTTTTATGGGAATGGGACTAGTTTCCCACCCTGCTTTGTAATAACCATCCATTTTCACCTGGCCCATGACCTTTTCGTCGAGGATGGAGTTCTAACAAGAAACCCCTCTTAAGGACTCTTGCCCACCTATTTGAACCCTCACCCACCATGTCTTACACCTATGTCCTCCTCATCCTCCTCCAATGTCTCCCCGCCTTCAATCAAAGGACATTCATCATGGAATTCTTAGAGAAACCTTCATGCGTCCTCGCCCTCAAAGGACTCCCCACCTATCCGCATGCCTCCTACGCTCACCAACTCATCACTCTCTATCAATATTATGCCATCACTAGAGGGAAGATCGTGGAGAGCCCCAACCTCTTATCAGAGGAGGTCACGGCACTCTTCGAGACACGGAACATCGTCCTCAACTCGCTCCACTCGGTGGGGATCCTCAACCTCATCATCCAACTACCTGAGGACCTTCTCTGCCAAGCTGTCCCTCTCATCTTCCTTTCGCCGCCCTCAGGGACCCGACAGCCGGTATCTCTGGTTTTGACCACCATCCCCTCCACTCCAGGATCTCTTGAACTCCCTGGAGCTCAGACCACCCCATCTTCTTCCCCTCCCACTCCACCCACTGACACATGCACTCACCCCCTCCACTGACAACATGCCACCGTCTTCGTTTTCAGCATTGGATCTGGCAATAATGGACCCCTTGTGGGAACTATTGGTGATGGAAGGCCTTCTAGTCCTTGTACCAGAATGCCCCCCTCAGCTACCACCAGCACACCCATCCCCTCGACTCCCCTTCCCAACAGACTCCCTGTCCCACCTCCTCGACGTCGTCGCCAATGCCAATGGCATGGACGTTTTGTTACACTTGTGACTCCACCAACCACATCCATCCCAACTGCCCCCAGTACAGATGCCCTTTCTGTGAGGTCTTCTCTCCTGGACATGCTCAGTGCCATTGCCCTATGCAACGCTGCCCTAACTGCAGTACCATCAGCCACTCCCTCTACAAGTGCGACGAACCTGGATGGACTCATCCCTTCACTGCTCCAACCAGATGGTTTACCTCTACTGGACTTCTCTCCAGAGGAGATAGCAATGATAGTGGAAGTTCTGAAACATTCTGAGGTGGTATCTCAGGAGTACGAAGGGGGTAATGTTACAATTTTCCCTTCATTTGTCCCATCCACGTTACCCCTATCTGTCCCAACTCTTATAGATGCCGATGACAACCCCTTTCGTTTTCTAGACTTCATTCAGTTTCCACCATTTCCTCTTTAGACGGCGTATGGAACCGCACATGCGGCCCATTCCCTATTATGTTAACCTCTATTCCCTTTGTGTCTAGGTTCATTCTCAAAGCAGTATGGTCCATCTTCCTTTGGTCGTGGTCATGCAGCCATATTTCCTTTCTGACTTCTTAGGCTACATCCATCTCTTTTCATCATGGTCCATTCCCATTTCATTGTGGATTACATAACCTCTCTCTTTTCGTTGTGGACGGACAGCACCTCCCAAAATGGGATCTTGCACTCCCATTTCATACTCCGCTCTTCTCTATAAATACTTAGCTGCCTGTACTTGTATTCCCCATCTAGTTCTACACTATACAGCCTAGTTTCTAGTACCACTTAGCCCCGTCTGAGTGAGACCCACCTTTCCACAGTTAGACGTGTCTACTGCAAGACCCCTTCTTTCCATACTTTGATGTTGTCATCGTACAAGACCTACTTGAGGCCGTTCCCAGCGGCTAGATAGGATTCCCATACTGGAGACTAGTGCTTGCATTCTTAACAACTATGCAATTGTCAATACTTGGTCCTTGCACCATAGTTTATGGTTACTTTTGAACTCAGAAATCTAAGAGGGTTTTTCACTAGATCCTTCTGGTTTGCCAGTACACCATTTATCTCTATTAGTCGCTATCAACATTTGTAACCCCATCAACATTTCTGGCATCTGTTTCCACTTCTGCTGTCCTTCTGCTCCAGAACTTGATCTCTGACATTCATTGAATGATCCTCGCACCAATCCATCAAAACAATTATTTGGCCTGCTCTTCAATGATTATAGCATTTGCAATGTATAATGGGAATTAGTTCACTGTTCTTGGTGTCATAATATGGGCTCTCTGTACCCTACAGAGCTCGTTACTCCTACATCTGTCACCTACTGCATTCACTACCTCCAACCTCCAGTGCTATCATTCCACCTCCGAAACCTCCTGGCCTATCCAGCACTTTCCTTGGTCTATGACCTGTCATCAGTCATGAGTTATATCAACAAGGTCTATCACTGGCTTCATATTGACTGTCTCTGTTATTGGCTGACACTCTCTGCATCTTCCAACCTTCCCAGTCATTTGATTGCAATCCTGCCAACACCTGCTAGTGACTTCCAACACATCTAGTCATTCCATTACAAGTCCAAAAGGACATGTTCCAGAGATGATCACCACAATCCTATCTTCATCTTAGCAGTGTGCTCACCCTGTCTGTCACTCTTTTGACCTCTCAACCTCCTGGATCACTCTGTTACCTTCATGCAAACTCCCCTTGACTCAACTCAGGCTTTCACCCTTCTTATGAAGTATTCCAGACTTCCTCAAATGTGGCCTCTGGTTGTATCTCTGGTTGCATCTCTGTGCCTCAAGGTCTTGTCAACCTTGGAGGTATTGTCAAAGAGTTTTATCCTTTCAGCTATTCAGCTGTTGACACTGGGATGTCAACCAGAAGAGGGGAATAGTAAACCCTCTATGCACTCAATCCACCATCTGTATCATCTAGTGGACTCACCCAACCCTTCCAGGACTTCTCCTAGCCTTATCCACTCCTTTCCTCTAGACATCCAACCTTCTCCAGGATGCTACACATTCCACCAGTTATCTGCTCCCTTCTGCCAGATCTCCAAACTTTTGCCTATCCATAGCGATGTTCTGACCACTTTCTATCACAATCAAGTGGTCACCCTCCCCTCTGGCTCCTCATTACCTCCTAAGTCACCTTCACAAGTGATTCCACTCATACCCCTTGAAGATTGTCTGGTCAGTAGTTTTCCCAACTCCTAAATTCCAACTCACCTCTGCTCCTTGTCAACTTCCACTCACCTCTGCCTCACCTCTGTCATCATCTCCACCATGAACTGGTAATCACCTCTGTCAACAATTTTTTATCATCTCTGTTGGAAGCCCCTATGCCTTTGTTTTGGGACACCTCTGACTCTCCTACACTATGCTCCATTGAGCATGCTGGAAGAGCAGTACTTCATCCATCATCTGTTTATGCTTGCCAGCAACCCCTAGGGCCCTACTTCACAGCCTCCAGACCAGTTCTGCCTGTTGATTCTATCACCTGATTCACTGTATTCTCCTCTCACATTCTGATCCAATCGCACCTCCTCCAAGCTCATTTCTCCAGACTTGCATTGGAACTCTTCTTGCTTTTGGTCACTCTCTCCTCTAGAGCTATGTTGATCCTCTCACCCCTATGACCTTCCAACCCCTCACAGTCTCTCACTCAATCCTATTTGTCTTATCAATGTTCAAGGACCACTCTTGAGACCACTCCGCACTCCCCTCATTGTGTGTGATCTCTGCCACAACTCCTTACTTCCACATCATACTCATCACTAAGTCTTGTTGTTTTTGTTGCTCCACAAGTTAGGTCACTCCAAAGATCTCTGGAATTCACAACTCCACCAGTATCTTCACCTGTCTTCAACTCTTAGTTTTCAGTAATAGATGACATTACTGAATGACACCACATACCAGGCAAATCCTGTCCTCAATAGGATCATGCCATATCACTCCTTACCCATCCTGATCATGAGATTGGTCTTAACCCATGAAATTCAACAATCCACCCCTATCCACTGTTTGTCTGCTTGCTTCCATGCACATTTGCACTTCAAACATTCAGGACTTGTTCAGTCCTGTTCCTAAGGTTTTGTCATATCTTCTCTGATCAAAAAAAATCCCTCTCTGCACCTTTCTAGGTCTATCTAGGATGTTCTTGGCCTACAGCTGTCATCAACGTCCTCATCCACCTTGAATTTAGTATTCCGCATCTCTGGTGGTTTTTTCCACACCCTCAGAATTCCTCCTCCCTCCCATTTGTTTGTTCTTGGATTTGCCTTGTAGCAGCAACCTTTCACCCTCTAGACATTGGGATGTCTAGCCTAAAAGGGGGATAAGGACTAGCTTGCTCATGTCATCCTCACTTCTGCTTTTGACTCACTTGCATAGAACACTGCTCGCAGCATCCCTCCAAGTCTATCCCAAAGCATTCATGTCATTCTAGCATCTCTGTATTCTCCGACACATCTGGATGAACATTTCCTGATGGTTCTTCTCCTACCACACTTTGATCACTCTGCACTATCACTTTAAGGACTCCTATCTACCCTTGTCTTCAGGTTGCTTGTCATGACCTTTTGGTCTCTCCACAGTGTCCTAGTTGGATGACTGTACCTTTCAACTATATAGTCTGCTAACTATGCATCTAACATCCACATCCACTCCTATCTCTGGACCTACCTCCACCCCTACTCCGCACATTTGCTATTAGGGTCACCACTGATGACATCCTTAACATAAATTGTTATGTTGATAACAGATCCAATGCAACACCTTTTCCAAATTCTTCCACACTTTGGAACTCACTCAGCACTTGACAATGCTGAACTCCAGAGTTTCTGAACTCTGGTCAAATCTGTATCTCAAAAATGCAATAATTCCACTCATTTATACAATGGTAACTATGAGTGTTATGCGAAACGTACGCTGTACATCGAGCGTACTCTGTTTGTCTTGAGGGAGGTACTCACAAAGAGACACAGTGTCCTCGATAGAACAAAGCTATGTCAAGAGTCAAGTCAAGGGGTCAAGGTCAAGGGTTCCTCAAGTCGAAAAAGACTGAGGTCAAGGGAGACTTGAGAACGTACAATGAATGTTGTATTGCGTAGATCAAGAATGAGGAGAGGAAGTACAGGCAGATCGGTATAAGTACTAGCAAGCTACTGTGGATGACTAATCTATAGAACATCATAGAAGCAATAGAACGACTGAGTCACAAATGAGTCACGATGGTTGCTAGGGAAAATGTAAGCAGTGCGAGAGAACTACTTAGAGGAGAAGGCTGTCCATAGATGAGTAAACCAGACGTAAGTGTGTGTCCCCTACTGGCAATAAAGAGAAGGAATGGCGTGGGGAGTGCATTTAAGGTAATGCAATGACACTAAAGCTGTTCGGGTTAAAGAGAAGAAGAAAGTCATCTCGACCTGGTGTTAGTATTCCAGGGAGCACAAACGTAGAGAAACGTGAAGATATAAGAAAAACAGAGGTGCACATATATTGTATCGTAATATTACCCCCTTCGTATACTGGAGCCCCAGGCTCAAGTAACATACTGCCCCTATGCATCAGGAGGAGGGGGTTCTCGTTGGAGAGCTCCAGGGGAGAAGATAGACGTGGCCTGCTCGGGAGTAAGGACCGTAAAAGGACAATCAACCTCTTGGTGCCCAAATGCAGCACAAGCAGAGCAAGGTACTCCAGGACAAAACTGGGATCCATGTCCCCATCAAAGGCAAATATTACATTGGGTGGTGAGACACAGACGTGACAGATGACCGGGGGTGGCACGATGACATTTGGGACAGATGTATTGGGGGCAGTCATCTCACAAGTGCCCAAGACCGTGACAACGAAAACACTGAGTGGAGGCATTGGTGGGGGTAGGAGGAAAGACGTTTGGAAGAACATGAGTGGCTGCCGAGAGAACGGTATTGCCAGAAGTGTTTCAAGTGTAATAGGTCCTGAAGATGCGTTGAGCGTCTTCATCAAGGTGTCGGCCAACAGTATTAGAGTCATGTGGGAAACGAATAGCCACCGGAGTGAGAGGTCGTTTGACAGGAGAGGCAGGGGTGGATGGTTTGATTGTGGTAGAGGTTTCAGACAACAGGGTCATGGAGGAGCAGGGACGAGAAGAGATGCAGGATGCGAGAGCGGGAGTGGCAGGTATGAAGGTTTCTTCCTGGGGTCTGGAAGGAGGAACAGGCAAGATAGGCGGTGATCGAGGAGGAAGGAAGTCAGTAGCTTCCATGTATCTGTCTCGTTCTCCCATGGATATGGATAGATAAATTCGTTGGAATGTGGGATAAATCACGGTGGTGGGTAATCATTTGATGAAAGAATGGAATCCATATAGATGAAGGATGGCGAGAATATGACAAGGGAGGGCAGATATATGAAGTTGTAATGGAATACTGAAGTCCGAAGGAGGGTCTGAAGGGTTAGCCAGACGATGATATCATTCAACAGTCAGGGTTTCATGGAAGAGATTGATGAGCTCCTGGGTGATGACGTCTTCTTCGAACAGATAGAGATCCTCGAGGGTGCGGCAAATATGTGGCATGGTGAGAATAGCGGCGTAAAGAATGAGAATGAAATGTAAAGGCAAACAAGATGGACGAACAGGACGAGAACGTAATGGGGAGGTATTTGGAGAGGAGGATAGAGAAGAGGAGGAATGAGATGAAGACAGGAAAGACATATTCAGGGGAGTCAAAGATGATGGTTTCGATGGAGAAATGGAACATTTGCAGGGGGGTACTCACGAAGAGACGCCGCTTCCTGGGGATTTAGTTCAAACGATGACTCTCCTTATAAGCCTTGAGTATTTCAGGGGCATGGCGGAGATTGGTTTCAGGTTCCCAAGTATTTTCTAAAGATGGATAGCCTTTCCATGCAGTTAGGTACCGGCGTTTTCCAGCGTTGCCTCTATAACTAATGATCCGATCAACTTCGTATGGGAGAAGTTAGGATAACCCGGGCCACCAAAAGTCGCGTTCGACAATAGCCTTGGTGTGGAAATGACCCATATGACCCGTAGAAGGGGAAGAGTGCAAGGCGTAGACGACGGAGTGTCAAGAGAACGGAGGTATGTACATATGACCTTTGAAATAGAGGTGACCATTGTCGAGAGTCCAATCAGCCAGAGTCAAACGGGGGAACAATGGTGAGCCCTGTTGGAGGTTGGCGATGGCACACAACACAAGAGGGTCGAAGGTGGAGGAAGAGGAGATTTTGTGGGCTAGAGTGGTGTCAAGAGCGTTGATGACCAGGGGATCTGAACAGATGGAGGCGTCTGCATTATCGGCGGTAGTGTCCAGATGATCCCGTTGAGAGAGAGCGTCCACAGGAGCCATCTTAGATCCAGGTGTCACCTTCCAGACAATATCAAAGTCCTGGAGAAATAAAGCCCAGCGAGCCTGACATTGAGAGAGTTTGTGAGGGTCTTTGATATAGGAAAGATTTTTATGATCTGTGATGATGGTGATCAGATGGTTAGTTCCCTGAAGGAAATGTCACCATTCAGAAAGAGTGAGGATGATGGTGAGGAGTTCTCGATCATAGATATCGTAGTTACATTCTGCAGGGGTGAAGGTTTTCGAGAAGTAGGCACAGGGGTGGGGATCGCCATTGGTGTCATCCTGCATGAGTACTGCACCAGCAGCTAAAAGGGAAGCATTGGTCATGAGGGAAAAGGGTCGAGAGGTGTCGGGGATACGAAGGACAGGGGCGGAGGAGAAAATGGACTTGAGGGTATCAAACGCTTTCTGTTGGAGCAGAGTCCAGGCCCAAGGTTCATCTTTCTGGGTTAACAGATTCAGGGGAGCGACAATGTTGGAGAAATTAGGAATGAACTTGCGATAGAAATTGGCAAAACCGGTGAAGGATCGTATGGCCTTGACGGAGGTGGGAGGTTTCCAGTCACGGATGGCGTCGAGTTTCTTTGTGTCCATTGCGACCTGTCCCTGTCCAATGATCATCCCAAGGTATTCCATTTGTGGGACATCGAAGGTGCATTTGGAGATTTTCAAAGATAGATTGTGTTCGCATAGATGGAGGAGGACGCGACATGTTTGTTCATGATGAAGAGAGAGGGTGCCTTGGGTGCAGATGCCTAGATCATCCATATAGATTTTGAGCCATCGTTCCACAATCATGTCCGCAAAAATGTGGTTCATGAAGGACTGAAAGGTCGCGGGAGCATTGCAAAATCCGAAGAACATGACGGTGGGTTCGAATAACCCGAGGGGGGTGATGAACGTGGCTTTCCATTGGTCCTCCTCTCGAATCTGGATGTTGTTATATCCCCACCGGATGGCAAACTTGGTAAAGAAGTTGGCATCTTTCATGTCGTCGATGAGTTCCGGGATGAGTGGTAAAGGATATCCGAAGCGTCGGGTGTGAAGGTTCAAGTGTCGGTAATCTTGGCAAGGGCGAAGGGTTCCATCCTTCTTGGGTACAAAAAAGAACAGGGATGCTTGAGGGGATTTGGAGGGGACGATACGTCCTGTTGCTAAATGTTCCTTGATGAACGCCTCGCAAGCGGAAAGCTCAGCAGGATTCAAGGGATATATCTTAGCTATCTTTGGGGTGAACATGGGGAGGAGATCGATGGTGTGGTCGAAGGGTCTATGGGGTGGTAACTTAGTATGCATCATTTCTGAGAAGACATCAGTGAAGTCCTTGCACCAATCTGGGACTGGTTGTTCCGTTGGTTTCTTGGTTTGAGCGATTTGGGTAGTGATGGTGATCTTGTTAATCACTTCACCATTGTGCCACAGTTCTCGTTTTCAGAGGCGTTGTGATATCTTTCGATCGGCTTCTAGACCAAGCCATCAAAGAAGGTACCTTTGTGGGATGTGTGGATCGTCAGATGTTGGGGATGGAGGTTGAGGGATTTCAAGGGTATGAGCGTTCCAGTTGATGTGGGGGTTCCACTTTCGAAGCCAAGGCATTCCTAGAATGATCTGTCTTTTCCCAAGACTAAGTACCATGAGGTCTATGTCATCGGAGAAGGAGTTGTGTTGAAAAGAAGTGTGGGCTTTCCAATGTATGGTTCCTTTTGCATTGGAGGTTCCATTGACGTTTATTACTAAGGTAGGTTTGGGAAGACGAACGAGGGGGAAGTTGGCTTCACAAAGGAGTCCAGTGTCGATGAAGTTCCCGGTAGCTCCGCAGTCAATGAGAGTGGTGGTTTCGATGATTTTTGTACTAGCACAGAGTTTGATAGGAATGCGAAGAGTTCTTTGCTTTGGCAAGGCTACTAGTACATGGGCAATATCATGGGAAGAGGATGTCGAAACATCTTCCCAATTTCAAAATCCTCTGCTTCAAGATTGGTTACGGCTACTTCCTCCACTGGGTTGTCATAGCAGAGCTTCAGGGTTTGAAGGACTTCGGTTTCGTCCTTCCCTTGGGTTTTCAAGGTTGGGACATACTGCTCTAGTGCGGAGAGAGGGGCGGTAGTGGATTTCGACGGAGGAGCGTTATTGGTTGTGGTGGTTTCGGTGTTTTGGACTTTCTGGGGATGTGGAGTCGATGGTTGAGAGGTTCTCTGAGAACGACACTGGGTAGCATTATGTCCAGGCTTTCTGCAGTGGAAGCAAAGGCCATCTTTGAAGCACTTAGCACATTCTGCAGGGGTAAGTTTTCGCAGGGTTACTGCGTCAACGTCCATGGCGTCAGGGTCTTTGGTGGTACGAGAGTTTAGAAGCGAGGGAGTTCCATGACGACCTCTCAGGATAGCGATGCGCATCTTCTGTGCATGGAAAATCTTGGCTTGTTTGATCCACTTGGGTAAAGTGGTGGGGATGGCGGCCATGGACAGAATCATGGTGGCGATCTGTTGATCAATGCCGAGGGAGAATTGGTCGATGAGCGTGATGGGATCAGTGATTCCCGCCTTAGCAGCGAGGTTTTGGAAGTCGGTGATGTACTTCTGGAATCCGTCATCCATGCTTCCATTTGGAAGCTTGAATGATTTCTGGATCAGCTTAGTGAGGTCATGTCGAGTGACTGCTTTGATATCGAAGGGGAAGAAGGTGGACTCAAAGTCCAGTATGAGTTTGTCAAAGGTTTTATCGGAGGCAGGGGTGTTGGCATTGGCCATTTTGTCATACCACATCTCTGAGAAAGAGACTCCTCGTCCCTTGCTCATTTTGTTGAGAGTGGTCATGACCTGGGTTTCATCCGAAGAATATAACCTGGAGTTGATGGTGAAGTGGGCCTTCATGGCCTTGATCCATCTCATGGCATCTGAGTGTTCCCTAGAGAAATCCGCAGGGAGGGCGGCCTTGAGTTTGGAGGGGTTAGACATGGGTGCTGGGGTTATTCTGGGTGCAGGGGGTACAGTGGGTATGAAGGGTGTCACAGCCTGGGAGGTTCTGGATATAGTGGTGTCAGAGTACAACAACTCGTTGTTGTTGTCAGAGTCCTGGGGTACTTGGTACCTTCGACGGGAAGGTCTGGATGTCGTGGTGACAACGGTGGGTTGGTCCTTCTCCTAAATAGGAGGGATGGAGGGAGATTCTTGATCTTTTGTTACGCGAAATGTATGCTGTACATCGAGCATACTCTGTTTGTCTCGAGGGAGGTACTCATGAAGAGACACAGTGTCCTCAACAGAACAAAGCTACGACAAGAGTCAAGTCAAGGGATCAAGGTCAAGGGTTCCTCAAGTCGAAAAAGACTGAGGTTGAGGGAGACTTGAGAACGTACAATGAATGTTGTATTGCGTAGATCAAGAATGAGGAGAGGAAGTACAGGCAGATCGGTATAAGTATTAGCGAGCTACTGCGGATGACTAATCTATAGAACATCATAGAAGCAATAGAACGACTGAGTCACAAATGAGTCACGATGGTTGCTAGGGGAAACGTAAGCAGTGCGAGAGAACTACTTAGAGGAGAAGGCTGTCCATAGATGAGTAAACCAGATGTAAGTGCGTGTCCCCTACTGGCAATAAAGAGAAGGAACGGCGTGGGGAGTGCATTTAAGGTAATGCAATGATGCTAAAGCTGTCCGGGTTAAAGAGAAGAAGAAAGTCATCTCGACCTGGTGTTAGTATTCCAGGGAGCACAAATGTAGAGAAACGTGAAGATATAAGAAAAATTGAGGCGCACATATATTGTATCATAACAATGAGATTGGACAGAGGATATTGATGGGAATGAGTTGACTAATTCTACTCTTCCTTTTCACCCTCTGCATCACTCTCTGTCTCCTCTGTGTCTTCTGCTTCCTTCACTGCTTCCTCCGCCCCCTCCATTTCCTCCGTCCCCTCCATTTCCTCTGCCATCTCCATAATAATTTGTTCCATTGCTCCTTCCTCTACATCTGTGTTGTCCGAGATGCTGGCATTATCCTCCAATCCACCCCGCACATTCCACACCTGCTCCTCCTTTGTGTACGCCATCATCGTCATCAGACAATTGTGGTAGGCAATGCAACAATTCATCATCCGCATCTTGTTCCACATCTCTGTCAGCACTGTTGTGACGCTCCACCCTACCTCTGCCAGCTCTGCCATACTGTCATTGCTCTGACTCAGTCCCACCTCCTCCAACCTCTGTTTCTTTGTTGGTGGTGCAATCTCCTTGACTTCGTCATCTCCTTGTTTCCTGTGCCAAATTGGCTTCTCTTCTCCTGGTCAGTCACAATACACCTTCACTGTAAAACAGCTCTTGCATGACATTGCCTTGGGTTCATCTTGCAGCTTGCATGTGAGGTTATACTTGACACACTGGACACAGTCTGGTGCTACCCACCCCTTGCCTTTGTTGGGGCACTGTTGTGCCACTACCTCTGCAGCCTGTTCCGTGGTTAACTCCTGTCAGTTACGATCAGATGCTACTTACCTGTTTTTTGGCTGCCTCCTCTGCCTCCTTGTCTCATCTCTCCTCTTCAGCCACTTTGTGTCGTCTTTCCTCCTTGGCCACTTGTTGCGCTTTTTCCTCCTCCACTTTCCATCATTCCTCTGCCTCCTTCCTCACCACCACTTGTCATCATCACTCCTTCATTTTGGCATCCCAGAGGACGTCATTGTCATTTGCATCTTCTGCAAGGTGTGCATCAGACCAGTTCTTGATCTTGGTGATGTTGGACATGTTAGGAAGAAGTTAAAGAGAGAAAGCCTAATTTTATACTGCATTGCTAAGGAATTCAGACTCCATCGCTTCAAGCTCTGTATGTCCACCATCCGGATCAAAAGCAAACCTCCACACTCATCACACTGTCACTCTATGGCCTTCAGGGGTCCAAGTCTAAGGGGGGGATACTGTCATATCCCATATTTTGGGTTCAACCTCATACTCCACCTCTGACATTTCTGACCCTTTTCTAGGTCACTCCTGTTAACTCTGCCAACCACTATGTTGACTCCTGTCACATTCCACTTATCTACACCTCTGGCACACTCCTGCACCTCCAGGCTGTTATCCACCCCTTCCATCTCCCCTGATTATGACACTCTCTCTATGACTCTTCTTTTACTCATTTCCTCTGACACCACCATTTCTAATCAGTCTAACCTGTGTCTTGCTTAGAAGCACAGCTCTGGACATTCATGCATCCATTTCAGTTCCAGCATACTTACCCCCATCCCCCATTACTTAGTCACTCAGACCTGTCACCTCTGTATATACACTCTTAGAGTATAGTGTCATACTCTAGTTTGAATATTGACTTGAATACCCCACAAACCTCTGGCCTCCTTAATGGGTTGACTCCCAATTCCTCAGTCATTACCTTTAGCTCCCCCATTGTTAACTCTGTTCCTCGTCAAATACAAGGACACAGTTCACACAAGGGTGCAGTGCTCTGACCTGAGTCACTGAAGCTGCAGTCCCTAACCCCTTCAGTCAAGTCCGCCATGACCTCCACTTATGTCTGCAGGACATTCATCCTCAGGCATTTCCATCTGTCCTCGTCCTCTACCTTGTCCACTACTAAACTTCGTCATTTGCCTCTGGACTTCATCATCCATCTCTGGACTGCTGTCTGTCTCCAGACATCACCATCCACTTCCGGACTTCATCATCCACCCCAGACTTCATTGTTCACCTTCAGACCTTGTTCCTTATTACCAGACTTGGTCAACCTCTAAGTGGACTTGTGCTCTGATGTTACATAAAACAGAGCATAGGACCTCCATGGAAATCATGGTTCTAACAATGTCCACCAATGCACCCAGGCTATCATAGACAGTATGCGTCTCCAGCTCAATGCCATCCTCATCTCCAGTCACCCCCACTATGATAGGGCTTGCTACCTCTGTCATCGCCTCAGTCATATTAAATGAGACTGTCACCTCTATGAATGTCCATTCTGTCACAGAACTGCCCCAGGACATAACCAACAGTAGTGCCCTCATTGCCCCCACTCCCTGCCAAAACCCTCCAGCATGCCCACTTCCACTGCCTCTAGCAGTACCTCCCTTGGATCCATTATGGCCTCTAACTCTATGCCTCTGCTTGCTGCTATGACCAACCCCAACATTGATGACATCATGTCCACCCTCCCTGGGACCTTGTCGTCTCTTCACTACATGCCACGACCTATATCACCTCCCCCATTGTTGTCCACTGAATTCTCCCTCACCTGCACTCCGCCTCCATCCTTCAGTGACAACAACTATGACAGCTTTGATGATGAGGCCATGAGCAACATGACTGGAGAACCTGTCAACCAGGACTTTTATTTTTGATTGTGAATCTGGCAGCTTCACCATAACAAGAGAGTAATATTACAATTTGCCTTATTCTTTTTCCTTTTTCCTTAGCTAAGCCCCATTTGGACTTATCTTGTTTCTTCTACAATGACCCATTCATGTTCCACCACATTCCATCACATTCCACTTGATTTGTCATTATTTCCTTCCATCATGTTCTATCAGATTCTATTCTGCTTACTTAAGCAATACCTTCTATGCCTGCTCTTAACTTCCCAAGTAGTACTTAAGTTGCTGCTCTGGTGCCCTTGACCCCTTAAGCTAGATCTACTCGATACCTGCCTTGTACTCCACTTGGCTTCTAATAGTAGCTCTCTTGCCTGCTCCCCCATCGTTCTTATTGAGTGGATGATCCCTTGACCACCCTTGAACCTCTGAACTCCATGGTTGTTGGACTGTCCCCTCAAACTCACTGAACCCTTGACCCTACAAGCTATGCCCTTTGAGTCTAAATCAGTTGCCACCCATGGCTGTCGTAACAAGCTTACTATTTTTGTGGTCCAACATGCATTTTGATGAGTCATTGTATGATTGGTGATGGGTACATAAACTTCATGCTCACTGAGCAACCAGTGCAGTGCCTACTTGCAGCTACTAGCATGCTCTCTATTCTGTGTCTGCAATCTGTTTGCTCTGCTTCATTTTCTCATTTCTAATGGCAAGATCTATGAACTCAAAGCAAAAATGCACATCTTAAACACTGAATGAAGATGCCCTTGGGGGTGTAGACTTTCACAAAAAAAATGAAAATGAATGTCTGTGATGATAGGTGACACTCTTTCACATTTGTTGATAGTGACTGGTGACTGTCATACATATGGTGGCTGTCCCAATGTTTGCATGATTTTCTCTAAAGCTGATAACACTCAACAACCCTAACCTGGACCACCATTATGTTAATGTATAAAATAAGGCACAGACTATTGGCTTTCTATAGCACCAAGGGTGAAGGGATTTGAATACAATTTGATGAAATGGCAGCCATTTCAAAATGATCACTCATTGGGACAGTTGTTTGACTTTAAGTTTCGATTATATATATTAGACCATAGCAGGCCGTAAAGTGATTACATATGTTTGGTAATGGTTCTATGATGTCACCCTTATATAACTGAGTGTCAGACAATACATGCAAACTATACTATACCATGTTTATATTCCAT
This sequence comes from Porphyrellus cyaneotinctus, assembly GCA_038091315.1. Taxonomy (NCBI): domain Eukaryota; kingdom Fungi; phylum Basidiomycota; class Agaricomycetes; order Boletales; family Boletaceae; genus Porphyrellus; species Porphyrellus cyaneotinctus. The sequence continues at coordinate 1,782 of JBBPOF010000683.1, read as the reverse complement.
CCTCCATCATACAATTCATCTCTGTCATATCCCATGTTTTGGATTCAACCTCATACTCCACCTCCAACCCTTCCAACCCTTTTCCGGGTCATTCCTGTCAACTCCACCAACCACTACGTCAACTCTTGACACATTCCACTCATCTGCACCTCCGGCACACTCCTGCACCTCCAGACTTCAATCCACCCTTTCTGTCTTCCCTGATTATGACTCCCACTTTATGACTCCCATTTACTCATTCTCTCTGACAACCTCATCACTAATTATTTAATCTGTGTCTCGCTTAGGAGCACAGCTCTGGGCATTTGTACATCCATCACAGCTCCAGACCATCTGTGTTGAAATGTAGCATACATATATGGCAGCTTACATAATACTCTCCTGTAGTATATAAGATTCAGCTGAGTCTGAATTTGAATAACACTCTTGAACCTGTACCACAACGATCTCAGAGTTACCGCTTCACCACAACAAGGTTAGTACCTTTCGGGTTACGCTCCTCTCAACAATCTGTACCTCCATCTCAGCTCTGGCATACCTACCCCCATCCCCCATTAACTTAGTCACTCAGACCTGTCACCTCCATATATAATCTCGTAGAGTATAGTGTTGTACTCTAGTTCGAATATCGACTTGAATACTCCATGAACCTCTGACCTCCTTAATGGGTTGACTTTCATCTCCCCCGTTATTACCTTTGGCTCCCCCGTTGTTAACTCCATCCCTTGTCAAATACAAGGACACAGTTTGCACAAGGGTGCAGCACTCCGACCTGAGTTGCTGAAGCTGCAGTTCCTAACCCCTCTGGTCAAGTCTGCTGTGACCTCCGCTTATGTCCATAGGACGTTTGTCCTCAGACATTCTCATCTGTCCTTGTCTTCTATCTTGTCCCACTGAGCTTTGTCGTCCACCTCCGGACATCCTCATCCACCTCTGGACATCCTCATCCGTCTCTGGACATCATTGTCTGTCTCCAAATATCATCGTCCACTTCCGGACTTTGTCCTTCATTCCTGAACTTCATTGTTCACTCTTGGACCTTGTTCCTGTTACCGGACTTGGTCAACCCATAAGCGGACTTGCGCTCTGATGCCAAAACAGAGCATAGGACCTCTATGTAATCATAGTTCTAACAATCTCTATGATTATAGACTATAAAATATCTTTTGAAGTGCTTTTAAGTAAGTTCCATGAGATTAAGGTATAGAGACTATGCAGACCAGTCCAAAAGCTTGATTTAAATCATCTTTGAGCTCTTTTAGATGTTTCCTTGGGGTCATTATCATGTTGCAAGACAATGACATTTTGTGATAGTTTAGATTTCTCTATGCTTTCCAGCAATTTCTTCCTCAACATTGTGACGTACTGTTTAGTATTTTGCTATAGCTTTCATCTCTCTAGTGATTAGTTACTCTTACTTGTTATTCCACATATACTCCTGGCCAATTGATCTATTCTTGTTGAGTTTGGACTCACCTAACAATACAACTATTTTTCAGTCCTCCACACTCCAATGCTAATATCTTAGAGCCAAAGCTAATTTCATTTTCTTATGATCACTAGAAACTAGCACTTTTTCTTCTTTACCACAGGCTTTTATAAGGCTTCCTTAAGGATATTTCTCACTATCAGAATGGTGCCAGCAGCATTAACAACAGACATGCTGCATTACAGTGGCTCAAAAAACTGTCCGCATGTTTGCATATTTTCACCTAAAGCTGATATTCTGCAATAACCCTAACCTGGACTGTCATTATGTCAGTGTATGGAATAAAGTACTTG
>JBBPOF010000682.1:0-18361 GCA_038091315.1 Porphyrellus cyaneotinctus | reverse complement strand
GCTATCAAACTTTAACAGATGTGACAGGTAGTTACACAATTGAGTCAATGACATATTGAATTGAATTGACTATATCTCCATGGATACACATTCAAATTACATCAATAAATTTTTCACACATAGCCAGAGGTATGTGCTTTCCACCATCTACTTACACTTTGGCTCTATTTATTCTTTCCCCTAAGTTATATCACAATCACTTCAAAAGTGCAAAACATTGACTCAATTTTGGAAGTCACTGTATACTATATTCCAGGGACTGACAACCCTGTGGATATGTTCACTAAGAACCTTAGACATGTCCTGTTTGAGAAGTTCCATTCCCAGCTTGAATTAGTTTTTAGGTAGAATTCTCACCACCATTGACTGGTCATACAGATGTTTTTTCTTTTCTATCTCATATTCACTCTATGCTTACAGTCTACCATGGTAAACTAAGTGAGGGGGAGTGTTGAAATGTAGCATACACATATAGTAGCTTACATAATACTCATCTGTAGAATATAAGACTCTGCTGAGTCTGAATTTGAATAACACTCTTGAATCTATACCACAATAGTCTCAGAGTAACCACTTCACCATCCATAGGTAAGTAACCATCAGATTATGCTCCTCTCAACAAAAATCACCAGCTCAGTCATCATCCAACTTTTCTATATGCTCATCCTCTAAGTCTGAATCATCAATAGAACCAAAATTGAATTATCTGTTGTCTACCTACCCATTCTCTAGGTTAATGTCTTCATCATCAGGTTTCTCAGCATCTGACTCATCCTCTGAATCCATGTCAACAAATTGATCTGCAGCACCTTCCAAGAACTTGTACTCATTTATTGCATTCAAGAAAGCACAACTAGAAATGGCTTTCTTGAGTTCATCTGTTTGTATACCTGAGTTTATGACACCAGCATATGCACTAACAACAGTGTCAACAACACCTACACTCAATATGATTTACCTACCAGCCATTGTCATAGACTTGTTGGAGTAGCTTTGGAAGTAGATCAACTAAAGCTGTCATGGTTTTAAACCCATCAAGTGAAGCCATGTGGCTCCAAAATATAGTTGAGCTTTCTATGGGTAGCACAAGTACAGTTAGTCATAACTGGAAACTTGACAAGTTTAGTTCAAATATACTGTTAAATCCAGTTCTGCCAGATCAAGTCTGAGTAAGTCCAGAGGTGTGTGAGTGCAGGAGTTGGAGGTTGGGGTTGGAGGTGTACCAGAGGTACAACAAAAAATCAGAGGTAGACAGAGGGATGAGGTCATTGTCATTGGCACAGGACTTATATGTCATGCCCTTGCCAGTTCCCTAAGAACCTTGTATTTTGGAGGAGAATGAGAGTAAGAATTGAGAGAGACTTGAAGGAAGTGATTAAGATGATATTTGAACTAAAGTACAGAGACAAAGTATGGAGGTTTATATATGGAGGAATCAGGTCTGAATGACTAACTACATGGAGGTCAGAAGTAAATATTCCTAGTGCTGTGATGGAGGTAAATATGTCTGGAGCTGTGCTACTAAGTGAGACACAGATTTGAAGTTTATTAGCAATAAAGAATGTCATGTGAAATGAATAATAGAAACAGAGTTACAATTGAAGGAAAGCAGAAGACAAGTCTGGAGGGCAAGAGATAAGAAGATGGTCAGAATAGAACTGGAATCAAATCAGAATCTCAGAGTTGAACTTAGCAAAAAACTGGGATATGACAGTCTCAATGACACATCATATTTCCTTGTCATAGTCAGCAGCCCTGGCATGCTTTTTAACCAGCTACTGAACTTGATCACATGTTGGGACTAGTTACAGATTCCAATCTCCAGTATCTAGACAAATCCAGACCTCACAATTAGATGACAAGAAACAATTTATACAAGTTACTAAATTACAGAGCAAGGCAACAAACAAGACTACTACTCTATTCTTCACTCTTTGCATTACTCTTAGTCTCTCCTATCTCTGAGTCCTCTACCTCCTTTATCACTTCCTCTATCCTGTCTGTTTGCTCCACCACCTCTACAACCCCATCTATCACTTCTTCCTCTTTGTCTGTGTCATTTGACATGCTCACATCATCCTCCAATCTACCTCACACATTCTACACTTGCTCCTCTTTTGCATATGCCATCATTGTCATTAGACAGTTATGGCAGGTGATGCAACAGTTCATTGTCTGCATCTCCATTTGCATCTCCATCAGCACCACTATGATGCTGCAGCCTACCTCTGCCAACTCTGCTGTGCTGTCATTGCTCCAGCTCAGACCTGCCTCCTCCAATTGTTGTTTCTTTGTTGGTGATGCAACTTCCTCAATTTCATCATCACATTACTTCCTGCACCAGATTGGCTTCTCTTCTCCTGGTTGGTCACAATGCACTTTGACTGCATGGCAACTTTTGCACAACATCACCTTGGATTCATCTTATGGCTCACACACAATGTGGTACTTGATGCACTAGACACAGTCCAGTGCTCACCCCTTGCCTTTATTGGTGCACTGTTGCACCACTACCTCCACAATCAGCTCCAACCAATTGCAATCATATGTCACTTACCTGTTTTTTGGCCATCTGTCTTGCCTTCTCCTCCTCTGCCTTCTTCCATGCCTCCTCTGCCTACTTCCACACCTCCTCTGCCTTCTTCCATGCCTTCTCCACCTTCTTCAACACCTCCTCCACCTTCTGTTGCTCCTCTACCTCTATCTTTGCCATTACTCATCATTGTCACTCCTTCACCTTGGTGTCCCAGATGATGATGTTGTCATTTGCATCTTCAGCAAGGTGCACATTGGACCTATTCTTCATGTCAGTCATATTGGACATGTTAAGGAAGAAGTTAAGGAGAAGAAAAATCACAAGCCCAAATTTATACTGCATTGCTAAAGAATTCAGACTCTAAGGCTTTGAACTCTATATGTTCACAATCCAGATATTAAAGCAAAACCACCACACTTATCATATTATCACTCTATGGCCTTCAGGAGTTCAGGCCTAAGAGAGAGATACTGTCATATCCCAGATTCTTGCTAAGTCCAAGTCCAGGATTCTGAATTGACTCTGGTTCTATTTCAACCATTTCTTATCCCTGCATCTCTTACCCTCCAGACTTGTCTTTCACTTTTCTCTGGTTATTACTCTGCTCCTATTACTCTTCTTGTATTCATTTCACATGACATCCTTCATTGCTAATAAGCTTTAAATCTATGTCTTGCTTAGTAGCACAGCTCCAGGGATATTTACTTCTGACCTCCATATAGTTAGTCATTTGGACCTAATTCCTCTGTATATAAACCTTTGTACTTTATCTCTGTACTTTAGTTTAAATATCATTTTAATCACTTCCTTCAAGTCCCTTTCAATTCTTACTCTCATTATCCTCTAAAATACAAGGTCCTTAGGGAACTGGCAAGGGTGTGACATATAAGTTCAGCACCAATGACCTTATTCCTCCAACTATCTCTGACCTTCTGTTGTACCTCCAGTACACCTCTGACTCCAACCTCTGGCCCCTGTGCTCTTGCACTCTGGACTTCTTTAAACTTGATCTGAAAGAAACAGATTTAATAGCCATCCACTCACAAATGCAAGTGTTGTGGCTTGTACTGCTGCAGCACTCCTCATAGCATTGGTGTGCATGTCTGTCTTCTTGGGTGTTTGGTCATCTTTATGTGAATGGAAGTTGTGCAAGTCTGTGAGAGGAACATACACTGGGCAGGATGGTTGGTAGTGGAATGTCTGGGTTGAACATATAACTGTTGCTATTGGTAAATGGACCACTGCCAACTATTCAATATTAGATGTGTGTCATCCCAAAAGTCAGAATTGACATTGCACCTCCCTTGCCTCTGTGTCAAAACTGTCCTGCCACACAAGTCTCAAACACTCTGCTCTGATGTTACAGTAAGTAACAGGGCTATTTGATGAAAGAAGTCCACTGGATCAAAAGACTCATCATTGCATATTTCTTTCAGCATCATTTCCATGCCACATCCCCCAACCATCAATGCACTCCACATGCTATAGCTAGTCATTATTCATAGCACATCACCTAGTCACTTGCCTGTAACAGCATACATACCAACCACTTCTATCCATGTAGACCTTGGCCTTCTTGTATGAATTGGGGATGAGAAGCCCCATGAAAAGAAAAAGAAATACAGCAACTTGTAGATTGTCTCCACCTTGAAATTGCCCCTTTCTGGATGTGGCAGTATCAGGTGATAAACTCATTCTTGAATACTGTCTGCATGTCATTGCCATCTTCCTTACTCTCTCCATCTGACTAGTCCCACTCTACCAGAATGTGTTTCTGGTTTGAACCCCACAGCTGACCTCAGACACAGTTGACAGGTTCTGTGGGTGTTTCTAGGTCAGTCATAATGCCAGTAGCAGAAGCTGTCCATGGAAATTGTTGAAATTGAACTCCCCTCAGCCTCAGCATTCATAATATAGGATAACTTCCCAACTGCTGCATTCAGATCCAACAACCTGTATCTTGAGCATCAATGACTTTCAAAATGCCATCAGTGGTATAAAGCACTCTTGGAACTGTTGTATTGCACTGAGTGTTAAAGGAGATAGATGACCTTGACTTCAAGCTTACTTAGTATATTGGAAGAGTGGAGGGCAATGAATGTATCTTGAATCACCTCCAACATATTATTAAATTCTGGGTGCAATCCAATGCCATTAGCACCATGTACATTGCATTCAGAGAGTGGATAAAGTTGGATGGGGGCACAGATGCCTGCTTGATGTGATTGGCTGCTATGGTGGCACCCAGATCCAAGATGTATACCATCTGCAGTGATGGCATGATCTGCTTATACATCACCTTGTGATATGGCTCTACAATCAGTAGTCCTACACAAAATATCTCAGATTCTTGTGGTCAGTAAGAATCATGACTGGGTGGTAAGTGCATAAGAGGTTGTGTCACCATTTCTCAAGAGCTAGGATAACCACAAGTAATTCAGAGTCATAAATATCATAGTTCCACTCAGCAGAACCAAAGGTGTGAGAATAATAGGCACATGGATGAAGGTCACCATTGGAATCCTTTTGCATGAGGACTGCATCCACTGCAAGGAGAAATGTATCCATTATGATAAAGAAGGGTTGTTGGATGTCTGGGAAGCAGAGAACAGAGTTCCAAAGGAAACATTTCTGTAAATAGCAGAAGGCAGTCTCCTTGAGGAGTCCCCAAACTCATGGAATGTTCTTTCTAGTGAGATCATTAAGGTAGTGGGATGGTTGCAAAGTCTGAAATGACCTTGTGATAAAAATTGCAAAAGCTGTCATATCCCATGTTTTGAGTTCAACCCCATACTCCACCTCCAATACTTCTGAACCATTCCAGACCACTCCTGTCAACTCTGCAAACCACTATATCAATTCCTGACACATTCTGCACTTACCTGCACCTCTGGGCTTCAATGTGCCTTTTCTATCCTTCTCAATTATGACACCTCTTCTATAACTCCCTCTTATCCATCTCCTCTGACACAACTAATTAATAATCAGCTTTAACCTGTGTCTCACTTAGGAGCGCAGCTTTAGAAATTTGTATATTTGTTACAGTTCTGAACATTTGTGCATCTGCCACAGCTCCAGACATTTTTTTTGTATCTCTATCACAGTTCTGGCACACTTACCCCTGTCCCTCATTACTTAGTTACTCAGACCTGTCACCTCCATATATAAATTCTTAGAGTATTGTGTTATACACTAGTTCAAATATCAACTTAAATACCCCACAAACCCTTGATCTCCTAAATGGATTGACTCCCAACTTCTCCAGTCACTATCTTTGGCTTCCCCATCATTAATACTCCATCCCTTGTCAAATACAAGAACACAGTTTGCACAAGGGTGCAGTGCTCTGCCTCGAGTTGCTGAAGCTGAAGTCCTTAGCTCCTCTAGTCAAGTCTGCCATGACCTCTGCTCATGTCCACAGCCATTCATCCTCAGACATTTCTATCTGTCCTCATCCACTACATTGTCCACTACTTAATTTATCTGGACTTGGCTTCTATATTCAATACATTGGTAACAAAAAAACTTGACAATTGGTTTGCTCTACAGCAGACACTTCATCAGCTTCACCATGCCAACCAAGTGGGAGACATACATATGTTCTAACAGAAAAAAAAATTGCTCCCTTGTCCTGTAAAACTAACATATTAAATATGATCCTTCCTTGCTGAACCTGCTATCTGCATGGTGCATTGCTTGCAGGTTCTGTTGAATTAACTTGAGGGTGTTGCACACAGAGGCATCATTGATTGGTAAGGACTCAGACAGAGTTGAAGAATGCACATTGTGAAGGGAACACTGACCATAAACAGTATACCCTCAGTTCTCTAAGAGCTGCATCAAAATATGCAGGTGTCATTCTACCTAAGCAAGGGTGAATTCATTACATACTATGTCAATCTCACTGTCACATTCTGGGACTTGTTGAAACACACTCAACCTTAATCTCTGCTAATTGTCAATATATTCAATTGCCCTTTCTCTGCCATTATATAACAATGGTGGAGTGAGTGGATCAACAGAAAGAATCACCCTCTTAGAAGTCTGACAGGAATATCATGCACTGTATGTTCCTAGCCCATTTGAATAATCACTTCTAGGTATATGAATCTATGTGTGACCAAAGGTAACAACATGAACAACTTTCAAGTTAGATATACAAGGGCACTAATCAATGTTAGAATACCAAAACCTACAATAAACAGTGCCAAATGCACAAGAAAGGGTAAAAACAGATGAGAATGGAGGGCATGGCATGCAAACAGAAAAAAAAAGTGAGGAGATGGTATGGAAATGTAAATATGACATGTTTCTCCTATTGTCCTTGATGCTTACTGCAGGTTGATATGGAAATATTATTTAGAAAGAATATAGATTGCATCCAGTTCTGAAATAGGTTTGGGTGCATCTGTACTTGACTCTGTGAGTTGGAGAGAAGAAAATATGATGTAGGCCATGTGTTTTCATTGAGTGTCTAGACTAGCTAAACCTTGTACAGTTGATATACTCATAATGCATAGCATCAGGACCTACCAAATTCTAATGCACTATTATAGATATGCAATACAGCAATGTATGACAATGTGTGACATGTTGTTAAGAACGCAGACACTAGTCTCCAGTGTGGTCCTGGTTTCATAGCTGGGAACTATGACAAGCAGGTCACATACCTGAATGTTCAGCATATAGAGGGAAGTCTCACAGAAAGATGCATCTAGCTGCGGAGGGGTCTCACTCAGATGGGGCCAAGTGGTACTAGAAACTAGTGTGTTAAGCATAGAACTAGATGGGGAATACAAGTACAGGCAGCTATGTTTATATAGGGGAGAGTGGAGTATGAAATGGGAGCGAGAGATCCCATTTTGGGAGATGCTGTCTGTCCATGACGAATTGAGAAAGGTTATATAACCACGATGAAACGGGAATGGACCATGACAAAAGGAGATGAACACAGCCTAAGAAGTCAGAAAGGAAATATGGCTGCATCACTGTGATCAAAAGAAGATGGACCATACCACTTTGGGAATGGACCTAGATGAAACAGGAATAGAGGTTAACATAATAGGGAATGGGCCGTGTGTGCAGTTCCATGCTCTGTCTAGAGAGGAAACAGTGGAAACTGAATGAAGTCTGGAAAATGAAAAGGCATATCCTCAGCATCTATAGGGTTTGGGGTGGATAGGGGTAATGCAGACAGGGCGAATGAAGGGAAAATTGTAACACATGTGATGTCACATAGGTTTAGCCATCAACTATATATGCTAGCACTACTATGTATATACATATGATGAGCTATAGTGCACTATGCTCAAGCACCTGCCTTACAAGTGTGCACAAAAGTGACACTGTTGCATTGACAATACCAAGTCCTTGCCCACTTTGTACTCCAAGACAGCTCTATCAAGCTGCTCACACAAGCTTATCATCTGAACCCTCATAATGCACTGCTCTATTAGGTCCTCATCTTCATCTTCATTAATCTTGATCACTTCACCACTTGCCATACCCATCTCATATTGCACTACCTTCACATTCCCCTCCTCATCCTCTCACTGGTTGCAAATACTTCTACTTTACAAATCTTTATCTCTTCTGGTGTGTCTAACAGCTCATCAAGAGTTGGTGATATATTTAAAATATGATTTCTTCATTTAAGGGCATTGTCAATGACAGAGTGCAGGAGTTTATCTTTGGCAGACTTAAGCTGGGGTAGCTCTTTTGGATGCAGTGAGATATGGATTTTCAATTTGAGACCTAACTGATATCTGAGGTGGTGATTCACACACCTTCAGGCTTTATTATAATGCATATGCAATATGCAAAAATTTCCTTAATTCAGCTGTGCCAGACTCAGGACCCCCCCAAAACCAATGCAATATGATGGAAATGCATTACTAGCATAGCATCAACTATATACACTGGATCTGCCACTTATGGGCAATGATAATTGGCTTTTGACAGAACACTGTAGCTTAACTCAAATGCATTGAATGTCACTTGGTTGTAATGCATGAACCTGTTCAGAGTGATCTAAATAATGCATAATGCTAATGGAAAGCAATGGATACTGCTTCCTGGCTTTGTGTCTCACAGCATTGTAAGTGTGAGTATATTCACTGATGTTTCAGATAGGCATTCCACATCCATGTGATGCCACTGGTATTCATAGATAACTTCATTGACTACATTCTCTGATAAAACATCTTTCAACACAGTATCACTATTCCTACTTGCTTTTTGAGATGGGAGGGACAGTACACTTGTTTGGCTTTTTTCATAAGTCAGTGCAGCAGTTTATATCTAATTAAGATAAAAGCTTTCATTATTGCAGATGATTAATATTCAATTTTAGTGTTGTTTGTTTGCATTGTCAGTGTGATGCATATGAAGAAGGTAGTTAAATATGCATTGGGTAACTAGACTAAATATGTACATAGTTTTCAGTGAATGTCTTGCTGACAATAAATATACAAAATCAAAGCAACAGAAAATGAAATGGCTATAATAGCACCCATAAGTCCACCATCACTATTCACAGGATTAGTAAACTCACCACTATTACACAATTACTAACCATTCACATGTATGCATTTTTTGGTGGCTTAAAATCTGTTTCAAACATATCCAACCCTTGCTTGTATGGCTGAACCAGGACTGAAGTACTCAAGCTGTCTTATCTATCACACTGCATTCCACAGGTGATGGGAGCATAGAACTGTCATGTGGTTAGTGCTCATCATGTGTAGTAGGGTGTGATCAGATATGACTGATGTTGGCTATCCAAAGTCTCTCTCTGTTAGTACCTGCCCTTGGAGAATTTTGCCCATATGGGTGTGTTAAAAGGTACATAGTATGTCAAAGATATGACTTGCAGATAAGGCTTGATGAATGATGGCAGATACTTATTCATAATAGCAGACAAAGGAGAGATATAGGAGTCCTAGCATCTATAATAAGTATATATTAGGTAAGCATACCATAGCAAATGATTTTAGTCCAATAAGTGTATATACATGAATAGTCATCCCCTAGTTTGAATGGCTAGTAATGCCATCACAACAGGCAACAGAGAGCCTAAGAATATCATCTTTATCTCTTTAAAACTACTGGGTATGCTGAACATGTTCTGCAGTATCCTTGTATCACTCAGTGATGCTTTTGTAGGTATGTTAAGGAAATGGAAAAGTCTCAAGTAGGCCATATAGTCTCTGAGATAGAGCTGGCCAGTGAGTACATTCAGCTGGTCAATCAGATCCCATGGTGAAGTCACCTAAAGATATCTAGCACCTTTGCCATTGCTCCACAACCTTCAGGCCAAAGGCTGAGCCTGATGAGCTCAATCTTGGTGGTCTCTGGAGCAACCTTGAATTTGCACTATCCCCCTGACCCTAAGACCACTCTATGCCTCATCTGTTTATCTCTTCTTTCACATTACACATGTGTTGTCCCTCACTATGCTATATTTGTGTTATGTTCATTTTCAGATTCAATTGCATGCCACTGCCTGGACAGTACATGTTAGCATGTACACATGTAGATAATGATGCTATTGTATCATTGACTTGCAGTCCATAGTCAAGGGTAGTCTGGGACCCAGACCATCATCTATTGACAGCTTTTTTCATGGATGGTCTAGATGAAATGAAGTGGTGCAACTGAGTTGTGCCTAGCAGCTAGAAATCAGTTGATAGAACTAGGGCTGTTAACCATATAGTATATGGTTACAGCTATATCCCACATAGCAAGAATTTTCAATGGTATAGTATGGTAACCACTATAGCAAGTTTATGGGTTGTTATAGCTGTACTGGTACTTGTAGAATAGTGCTTCCTGAAAAATCTATTTGCCAGTGATGTCATAGGTGAGGCAAGGGCACTTGACAGCATAGTTGCATCCTCATTGTGGTCAGGTAGATGAGGTTGAAGGAGTAAGGAAGAGTGAGGGCATGGAGATGACATTGTCACATTCATTGTCATCATGATGAAGTTAGATTGGGACTAGAGAGGGCTAGGGCATGTCATTGTTGTCATATTACATTGTTGTAACAAAAAGAATAGGGTGCACTGTAGTGTTGTGGGTGAGGGCATGGAGACAGTATCATTACATCATCATCACAGTCAGGTGGATGAGGGAGCAGCACTCTTGCACTTATAGATTATAGATATGTACTTATGACTGACACAGAGTGTCTGCCAAGTCTAGTTTTTTTGCAAAGATTGTTGTGAACCCAGATATGTTTGTATTGAGCAACACATTGTCCATATATGGTAGCCTATACATGCCATATCCTTGCAACAACAATCAAATATGGAGCATGGTTTTGAATGGTGGCAGTGACATTTGCAAAGTGGACTTGTTCTTCTGTAGTGTCTTCATCTGAGAACTGACTTGGAGGCTGACATGTCAAGTGTCATATAGCCATAACTGTGTTTATCTCCAAAACTGTCACCAAACAAATGTCCAGATGTATCACCACCATGGTACATTTATCCCACATCACAATACCATTATTTATAGAGAGTTGGTTGTACATACCAAGAATATCTTGAAATGTAGAAGGCTAAGTGGACATCTCAAACAAGCAGGGTGCTAGTGAGACTGGTGTATAGCAGAGGGAACATAAAGGAGGACTTTAATGGGGGGATGGTCAATTTTGATCTGACACATCCAAATTGCAAATTAAATCTGCTTCATATTCAGGCAGACCACAATATCTGCAAAAATGGTATATGTTGTTGGCTGGATTAGGAAATAATGACCATCCGAATTCCACTCACACCCCTTGCCTTTAGAGTAAACTGAATACTATATTTTAACCCCACTCTCTGCCTTCAGCATTATACTGTCCTTTTTATTACAAATGCTTCTCTAAGCAATGGGCCATCTGAACCTAGCACTTGAGATATTGGTCTCAAGGTCAAGGCAACACCTGAGACTGAACACCCTCCAGAAGATCTGGGAAAGGTGGATTGGGACCTGGAAACATACAGAGGTGCATCAAAAGTGTTTTATTGTATTTTCAGCTCCCCACCATGTTGCAGAATGTCTATCAAATGGCCAGAACAGCTACAAAGGAACTATGTAGGTCTCCCTACAAACTACCAAAGAGATTCCCTCAGGCACTAGGGAGATTCCACCACAGGCCCTTGCATCATTGTTGCTCACAACACTTTGGTGAGTTCTTTGGTCCTATGGTTTGTATATTTTCTTATATAGAAAATAGAGGCCTGTGGTTGCCAGGCATAGTTACAATTAGGCATGCATGCACACTGTGTTCCATAGCAGTTGCACAGTATAGATGATATCTATGTAAATCATTCACATCCTAGATTGTAAGGATATAAGGTCCAAATACACAAATTTTCTACACAACATTTTTCAAAAAGCACCACTATTTTATGACAGAATATCTACATGTTTAAGTGCTCACAGGAACTGCACCATGAAAAAATGTAGTCTACCATAAAAGAAACCTGCTGCTCATTGTGAAAAAAATAGTGCACCATGAGATAAATAAAGGCTTGTTGCAGCAATTTAGAACATAGTAGTATGGGTTTATGTCTACATTAAACCTTTCCATTACAAGTTTGTTGTAGTAAATATGTATATCAGCATGTCAAAAGCTGGCTGATGACATCATCACTGTGCTTTGTCTTTGGCCAAGCAGTGGCTGTGGTGCCACCGCTCTTTCTCATCTACCACATCCCTCCCATGGCAGACACACCTGGAACTGTGCTCCTTGTCATTTTCACCCACTGTGTGCCCCTCTCACAGTCCTACATTGTTTAGCTCCCATCCCTCAGTTCTCCCCTATCAATCCTTTCCTCATCTTGCAGTGCACACTGCATGGCAGACCTCCACCTCAAAGAAATTCCCAACTTTCAGAGTGAAGAGTTCACTGTCATTTGGGAGGGCTTATAGCTCAGCCACAATGAAAATGAAGACCAGGTTGTAGAGTGTCTCATCACTGCCTGGCAGGCTGAAAGAAATACCAGGATAGATGCATGGAACACCCAGAGGGAGGAAGAAGCCAGGCTTACTCAGAAAGCTGAGGAAGAGCATCATTTTCAGAGAGAACAAAAAGACCTAGTTGCCGCAGAGGAGGCAGATCGCAAGTGCATCAAAGCTGAGAAGAAGAAATCCAAGATGAATTTGTTCACACCTGGTTCATCTGCTCCTGACATCCTTTCCCTACCCCCTTCTCAGTATGCATTGCAGAAGCTCAGCTCCTTCGACTACATAGAATTATGGTACTTCTCTCTTTCAGATTGCTTAGATGCCGCCTGCTATCACAACAAATCACAGGCAGATGACACCTTCAGCATCTCCAAAGTGGACAACCACCTCACCATGCACTCCATTGCATCTATTCATGCCTCCAGAAACACACTCCCTGATCATGACCTCTCTCTACCTGAGTTTCTACAAGCAAAGAATTGCTTCCTCGAACATGCCAAGCTAGCTGAGTGGCCAGCAGCAAATATGAACACTCTGGCAAAATTCTTCTGGTATCTCAAAAACCACCCAGTTATCCAGCAGCCTCTCAGAGAAAAGACCATTCTCACCTATGCCTCACGGGTCAGACAAAATTGGCATTGCAAACTCAAGGCATAAAGTTGGAGGATATGCATTCCCTCATGAGTTGTTGGGCTTGCTCATGGGTGGCATGAGCCTCTTTTTTAGCCTTGTTGAGGAAGTGAAGATGTTGTTCAAGAGTGGGAAGGAAGGTTTTCCTAAGGGGAGGGTAAGCATGGGGTTCATAGCCCATCATGAGAGAGAATGGAGTTTGTTTAGTCACAGAATGTACTGTGGAGTTGTGGGAGAATTCCACAGTGGGAAGGAGGGATTTCTATTTCAAGCTGTGCAGAATATGCAGAGGTAGATTTTGAGTTCCTGGTTGACCTGCTCAGTTTCTCCATCTGTTTGGGGATGGTAAGTGATGGAGAGGGCAAGGTCATATTGCAGGAGATGAGATAGTTTGTGGGCAAGGGCAGAGGCGAATTGGGGGCCACAGTCCAAGATTAGTTTGTCATGGAGGCTGAATCGAGGGAACATGTGTTTAAAGAAGAGAGAGGCGACACTGGCGGCATCTATCTTTTTGTGGCAAAGGAGGAAAATTACCCCCTTTGTAAGACCATGATCTACCATGACCATGATGGAATCAAAGCTGTCAGAGATGGGGAGATCAGTGATGAGATCAATGGAAATGTTCTGGAAAGGGCAGGAGGTGGTGACTGCAGGGGGGGTGAGACTAGGTGTGGTGGGGTGAGTGTTAACCTTGTTGGCCTGACAAATAGCACAACCCACAATGAAGCAGCAGAGAAAAGAGGTAAGACCTGGCCACCAATAGTCATGTTGGATCTGATGAACCATGTGGAAATAGCTCTTGTTCCCCCCAGTAGGGAAAACATGCAAGGAAGAGATGAGGTTGTGGTGGATGGGTTCAGGGACATAGAGGCAGCCCTTGAAGTAAAGGTGGCCATCCAAGAATGACAAATCTGCTTTGACAGTGCAGGGGAGGAATGGAGCCTCAGAAGCTAAGGCAGTGAGCACATCAACAACCAAGGGGTCAGAAGGGGTAGAGTCAGCAATTTTAGCAGCCAACTCAACATCAATGGCACTAATGAAAGCATTGGGGGAGAGCAGTGTTACTTCTGTGTTATCTGAGGTGGTATCCACCTTGGACATACATGAGAGCATGTCTGCAGGGGCCATCTGGGAACCAGGACAGTAGTTCCAGTGGAGGTCGAAGTCCTGGATGAAGAGCATCCAGCAAGCCTAGTGATAGGAGAGTTTATGGAGGGCCTTGAAGTAAATGAGATTTGTGTGGTCAGTAAGAATCATCACCAGATGATAGGTGCCCATGAGGTAGTGATGCCACTCCTCAAGGGCAAGAATGACCATGAGGAGTTCATGATCATAGATGTTGTAGTTCTGTTCTGCAGAACCAAACATGTGGGAGTAGTAGGTGCATAGGTGAAGGTCACCATTGGAGTCCTTCTGCATGAGGACCACCTCCACTGCAAGAAGGGAAGTGTTGGTCATGACACAGAAGGGTTGTTGGACATCCAGGAAGTGGAGGATGGGCCACTGGAGGAAGCACTTCTGGAAATGGTGGAAGGCAATCTCCTCAAGTAATCTCCAATCCAACATGACATTCTTGCCAGTGAGAGCATTGAGGGGTTGGACAATGGTTGCAAAGTCTGGAATGAACTTGTGATAGAAGTTACAGAAGCCCATAAAGGAGCATACTGCTTTCACAGAGTGAGGAGGGGCCCAGTTGCAGATAGCAGCCAGTTTTACCAGATCCATGGCAACTTCCCCTTCACAGATGATCATCCTGAGGTATTCCACCTCACAGATGCCAAAGAAACACTTGGAGAGTTTGAGCCCCAGTCCATGTTCCTGGAGTTGCTCTAGAACCAGTTTGGTGTAAGCCTCATCAGTAGTAAGGTCACAGGAGTGGATCAAGAGGTCATCCATGTAGATGACCAGCCATCCTTCTACAATGTAATCACCAAAGATGTGGTCCATGAGGGCTTGAAAGGTAGAAGGGGAATTGCACATTCTGAAGAACATGACATTAAACTTATAGAGATTGAATGGGGTGATGAATGTGGCCTTCCATCAGTCAGCTTCAGTGACAAGGACATTGTTGTATCCCCATCAGATGTCCATCTTGGTAAAGACAGAGAATCCCTTGAGCTTATCCATAAGGTCAGAGATGAGGGGGAGAGGGTAGGTGTTTTTGATGGTATGAGAGTTGAGGTACCAGTAGTCCTGGCAGGGGTTGAGTGTGCCATCCTTCTTTGGAACAAAGAAGAACAGACTAGCCTGTGGGGACTTAGACAGGCAGATCCTTCTGTCTTTGAGGTGCTTGTCAATGAACACCTTACATGCATCAATCTCCTTTAGGTTGAGTGGATAGGCTTTCACTCATTTTGGAATGAAGTCCTTATCCAATTTGATCATATGGTTGAATGATTGAGAGGGGGGAAGTTGTCTGTTAGAAAACTTTTGGAAAACATCAGCAAATTCCAAGAAATGTGGAGGTAACATCTCCTCTTTGGGTTGTTCCTTCTGAGCAAGCTCAGTGGACAACATGGTCTTCCAAAGCCATTCAGAAGAAGTTCATGAAGTTTCTCAGAGGGGTCAGCACTGAGATAGCAGATCAGGTACATATCTCTGCCTGAGCACTTCAGGGTCATCATGTTGGAGAGTAGGGAGTTTATTGGGGACACTGATGGCTCCAGTGGCCCAGTTGATGATCAGGTTGACCTCCTGTAACCAGGGTAGGCTGAGGATGACATTGTGAGAACTGCAGTTCAACACCATGAATTTCTGAGTCATTTCGACTTCAGACACTCAGATCATGAGACAGACCTTGTGTTGTATGAGTCCACTCATATTGGTAGTGCTGCCCATGTTATGGGCTTTAAGGGGGCATGCCATACGTGTCTTTGGCCACTTCAGTCATTTGATGAGGTCTTTGTCAATGAAGCATCCAGTAGCACCACTGTTGAGAAGAGCAGTGGTGTCAATGATTTGTCCCATAGGTCCAATGAATACAGATAGAGGGATTTGCAATGATCTAGCATTTTTGTCAGATATAATTATAGGAGTGAGAGCATGGGAAGGTAGTGACAACCACTCCTTCCATCTAAAAATCTGGTTGAGGTACTTCCATAGAAGAAACTTCTTCCTTCTCAACATTGTTGACACATTCACCATGCTCATCAACATCCTTGTCAAAGCAAATCTTCAAGGTTTTGAGAGTGTGGGTATGGTCAATATTTAGAGTACAAAGATACTCCTGAATTGAATCCTCTTTGGCCAGATGTGGTGGGGGATCAGGAGACTCAAAGGTCTTGGTGGTGCAAACATGCTGGGAATGGAGTTGGGTTCTGTGAGGTCAGAAAGGGGTGTTTCTGCAGTTCTGGGGGTGGTTCCATGTACTACACTCAACCTTGTGACAGATGAAGCATTTGTTGCTTTGCATGTGTTCAGCACAGTCGGCAGGAGAGAGTCAGACAGAGTCAATGTCCATGGCCATGGGATCATGTGAGCAAGAGGGAGAGGAGAAAGTGGAGGGGATGTATGGTCCTCCTTTCCGAAGGGATTTTAATCAGTTGGCTGTGACAGTATCCAACCTTAGTTCTGACGCTTCCAGATCCCAATATCCAGAACCACCATTCCAGAACCACTTCTGGAATTTTCCCATGCACTTCTGGACTCAGAACCACTGGAAGGTCCAGAACCACCGGAACCACTTCCAGAACATTCCCATGCTTTTCCAGAAGCATTGGAAGCATTGGAAGTATTGGAAATTCAAAATGTTCTTTCAGGTTCACTACTACAATATTGCAGGTAACATAATACAAGTATACCTCCACCCATAGTATATATATCTTCACCCTGCTTATAAGCATCTCTGTTGTTTCCACCATCTTAGACAGCGGCTGAGGTGAGTACTTTTTACTTTGTTTTCATTCCTAGCTAATGTACTGTAGCACTGGGCAATTCCTGCCCTTCTCTTAGGTGAATAATAGTCATTTCCACCATCTTAGGCAGCAGCTGAGCACTGGGCAATTCCTGCCCTTCTCTTAGTTTTTGTCAGGTTATGAGCCCTATTGGCACAAGCTAAATGGTAGCACTCAGGAACAACTCAAAATTCCATCTCGCACTTCCCTCAGTGCACTTCAGTTCTTTTCAGAACTCACTCCCAGTTCATCTCGAACTCATTCACTTGCATCTGCACCATGTCTCCCTCAGACACCATTCATGCAGAAGAAATCCTCACGGGACCAAACAATTATGAAATCTGGAAGGTTCAAATCTTGGCAAAGCTTCGCGCTGAAAAAGCTTTTGGTGTAGTTGCTGGAACTGATGTAAAGCTGGTTGTGTCAACCCTTACCACTGCCTCCAATATCTGAGCATGGGAGGAATGTGATGAGAAGGCTCACGGCATCATCCAGCTATGCATCTCAGATGCCCTGCTGATGAAAACTCGCAACCAGACCAGCTCAAAAGAACTCTTTGATGTGCTCGTAAAGCCCTATGAGACTTCAAACATCTCCTCTGCCTTCTACCTCTTCCAACAACTCTTCAGCAGCACATGGGATGGGACCTCTGCTGTCTCTGAATATATCTCCACACTCCAGACCATTGAATCCTGCCTTGCTGGGATGAAATTCTCTGTGGATGACAAAGTCCTCTCTTTCATTCTCCTCAACTCCCTTCTGAAAACTCCAGAATGGGAAATGTTCAAATCCTCTGTGGTGAACACTGTGGAAGAGAGTAAACTCACCTTTGATGCCATAGAGACCCACATCACTTCTGAAGACTCCTGGCTATATCCTTCTGGTCATTCTGAGTCTGCTATGAAAGCCTCCCAGACCAGAAGCACCAAACCTTCATCTCATCCCTCAGATGCTTCCACCTGGTGTGAGCACCACCTCTCTACAACTCACAATAGCTATGATTGCAACACATATAAGAAGTGGGTCACTGAGCTGAGGAAGGGTGGATTTAGAAAGTTGGAAAAGGGCAAGGATAAAGCAAACACAGCAGAGGAAACTCCAGATCCTCCGGAAACTGCACTTATAGCTAATGAGCATGTATCCCACTCTGCAATGCAATGCATTCATGCTTATCTGTCATCTGAACCTGAGGACAGTGGGAGAAACACACTGATCATTGACTCTGGAGCATCCTCACACATTGTTCCCCATTGCTCTTGGTTCCGAACATACTGACCACTACATCCTCCTCATCTGGTAACCATGGGAGATAACTCAAATGCTGCAGCTATAGGAATAGGAATAA
>JBBPOF010000681.1:0-18386 GCA_038091315.1 Porphyrellus cyaneotinctus | reverse complement strand
TCATCAGTCCCTTTGAGACGTAATTGCCTACCTTACTGCGAGTACAGCAGCCTCATGGAGTCATAGACGGACTGGTGGCGGCTCCATTTCCACTCGACAACGCTGGAACAGTCCACGACAACTCATGACATACCAAGGAGGTCCCAAACAAAGCTCATATTGTCTCTAAAACGTGAGACGAAACTCCCAAGTGACAAGTCTGCACTCGTGGGAGTTCAAGTTAGCACCACTGGATGTCCGGGACTAATCGACGGCCAAATTATCCGCCGTCATCGCATTCACCCCCTGCGCAGCTTGAGTCGACATTACTGTCCCCCTATCCCAATACTCGCATTCGTAAAGACTTCTTCGATGACCGACGAGAGGTGAATAAAGTCCTTGTGAGCTCAATGAGCGCTGGGCTGCCAGCGATCAGCTAGCGCTGTGACACTCACGACCCAGCACTACTGCATCTACATGTCTTCATCACCTTCCAGATCATATGTCACTTCTTCAGTATGCGGGTTCCAGCTACAGCACATCCACGAGGGTACCCTGATCCAAATAGTCACACCACGCTGATGTCGCTGATGTGATCCACCATGAGGGTGCAATATAAAAGGTCAAAAGGATTACGCGTACTGTTACATGGACCCAGCCATCATCATCTTGGGTCTAATAGAATGTTGTTATGTCCAATGAGTTCCTGCATACAAAGTCGAGACACCACGAACCTGTCGTCTTTGTCTAGGTTTGGCAGCCGTTCGCTAAGATGACATGTTAGACACACCACGTTCATTCGTCTCTAAGGAAGCGCGCTCACTTGCACCTGGCGCACGCAAGGAGATGACTAGGGTATCACGTCAGTGTGGGAGAACTGACACACCGATGTCATGAGTAGACAAAAGCACTCACTTGGAAGGGACCATACTCATCTGGAAGGACATCACTGAGGTTACGAATAGCGATTTTGCCCTTATATTGCCCCGTCGCGAGATTGCTGCTATCCGGGGAGAGAGCAATCGACCTTACGTCCTCTCCATCCTTGATGATAGGGCCAATCGGGGAGAGCGTCAATGCATCTAGGAACAATATAGAGCTGTATGCGTAGGTAACAACGAATCTCCCGTTTGAGGCTAGGGCCATAGACTCGATGGTACCACCACTGAGAATGGGCGATTCACCGAGCTGGGATCCTGTGGACACGTCGAAACATTTGATCGTTCTGTTGTCTGACGTGGCGAAGATTCGCTCCCCGTCGTTTGACCACGCGAACGGAGTGACCGGGGGCGACGAGGGTACAACAGTCTTGATGATGATGAGCTCGTCACCACTATGACTGCTAAAGACGCGAAGGCCACCACGACGGCTGGTAGTGGCGACGTATTCGCCATTGGGAGAGAACTTGATTGAGGTGATAGTGTTGGCATGTCGAAGAGGACCAACCAATCTCCTACCGGTCGTCGTACTCCATATGCTCGCTCTCGTTCTCGTCCCAGTCGCAACCCTGGTCGAATCTGGCGAGACATCGACGGCGTACACCGAGCTCGACCCCTCCACGTCTAGGCGCTTTTGCCGCAACTCTGCGTCCCACACGCTCGCCCCGGCACTGGTCCCACACGCTATCCATCCCTCGTTCCTTGACACAGCGATGGCGTTCAAGTCCATGCCCATTTGTCTCCCTACCTCCGCGCTATCTGCAAGTCGCCACCGTCGAATCCCATCGCGCGTTCCGCCCAGAAAATGTTTTCCGTCAGGTTGGAAAGCGACCGTGTATATCCCAACGGAACCACTGTCCACCACTGTCGCAGGGGCTTGCTGAGCGGTTAGCATCGTACGTTGAGAACCGAACTGTTGGCGCTACGCACTGATCTCTTTCGACGATCCAGACATCCACACTAACTTCTATGGTGGTTGGCTTTAAAGTGTGTTCGAGGGTCAAGAAGCAAGGTGGTTTTAAGTTGGTTTACTCGTGGCCGCGGTGCTGGCCCACGCTACAGTTGCATCGCAAACACGTTTCCTTTTTCCGTGGCTTATCGTAGCGCTCGCTTCGTGTCTTCAGCGCTTATTCTGGATCTCCTGGCTGGTGGCGGAATCTTTCCTGTGTGAGGTGCGCGGCTATGATTCGTGCTGTGTCACAGCATGTGTGAACTCAAAAGGGGGTGCACTCATTCTTCCTGCTTGATTCGTAGGCCTGGTCATCACTACACTAGAGTACTTTACATAAATCGAATAAACATAATATTACTAGCGACTTGGGAGATGAGAGTACAATTATATACGCGTCTGATAACCATATCGACACACAATGTCTGCAGCGGCGCACATCACTGTCTTGTGCATTGCGTTACAGATGTCTCAATCACTTCGTGAGAGCACAAGCAGCACAAAGCCAAAGGGACGCACCTAACCGTCTGGTTGCCATAGGTCATGTATGTCAAAATACCATTTCGGCAAGACTTGTCCAATCCGAGCTCTTCTTGCACCAACTGAATGACGTCCTCTTGATCCTCATCGATCAGCATCTTCTCCTCCATCGTGTAGTTGCTATACAGCCCAAGAATTATACTGTAGTCGGTCGTGGCTTTGAACGGCCAACCAAATTCGAGTTCGTATTGAACGTCTTCTGGCAAAATGTTCTGCTGCCACAAGCAGCGTGACGGGGGAGACTAGTTGGGAAAGTGGAGGAGGTACTCGGCCAAGTTGTGCTCGAGAAGTTTCTGTGTGGAAGGCGTTAGTAGCAATTAGTGATTGAAAGAAACGCGCATGTCCTGTTCACGTTTGCGCTCCCAGGATGTCGACATGATATGGTGGTCTGTATTGCGCAGGGTGGACGGAAGAAGGAACTTGAGCTTGAAGTGATCGACATTGGTCACGTGAACGCGTTCCGTTCAGTGTGCTTGAACAGTTTGTTTCAAAAGCTAGACACTTACACCCACAGAAGACAACGAAAGGATCGATTACTTCTTAGAGGAGTACCCATAACGCTTCCCACACTGCTCGCACCTTGCCAAGCAGCGTAAAGTTGTCCGAGACATCATTTTAGTCCGCGCAGCTGGTCCTCAGACGACAGTGGGGCGTTTGGAACAGGTCTGACTCGGAACCAATGAAAAAAAAAGAGATCCTTCCCATTGTGAAATGGGAAATCAGTCTCTCACCTTCCTTTTTAGATGCGTCTCCCAAGAGGCGCAGTTAATCCGATTATCGTCGTCTGATTTACTCAGCCGTGTCTGCGGTGTCGTGTTGACGACTCCTGGATTGCGACCAACACAAAAGTGGGACTAGTAAGCCAACTGTTTGTTCTTCTGTCACTCATACTCATCCGGCTATGTCCTGCCTGCATAGGTTAGCCCAGTCTCTAGTGAACACTGGGACCGTACTCAAGTGGCTCTAGGATATCCCTGCCAACTTTCTGTCATCTTCACCAGTATCTCTCCCTCGTGCATCTCCAGGCCGACTAAGCGGGTCCACATACATGGATAACACTGATCCCGCAATAAAATCCCTTGTCTGTGATGCCTGTTGGGACAACGTCTTCTCCACCGATGCTTGGCAAGCCCTTCTAGCCGGCGGACAAGCACCTGGTCAGACGGGGTCTCCCGAAGGCTTTACTTATAAGACATCTTGGGCCGCTATTCAAGCGGCCGCTGACGGATGTAATTGGTGCCGTCTCTTTGCTCGGCCAAAGTCAGCCGCAACCGAGGGAGGCTCAGAGGTGGTGATAAATGTTGTTTGTGCCGAATATTCCGATTGTACACCTACTGGAAAGAAGTTGGTGGTAAATGGTCAAGGTCAATGTGCCAAAGGCGGATCCTGGTACCACCAGTATTACATGTATACCCGTTCAGGTACGTTTGTTCGCCGTTGTATAGTACTCACGAGGTTCCATTTCTAATTGTGGCTTCGAATGGATAGATGACAGGGCTGCAAAATTCGTAAATGCACGAGATCGTATTACGGACGTTTCGACTATTGACAGCTACAAGTTGGCGCTGGAATGCCTTGTCCATTGCGTCAACCACCACCGAGTTAAATGTCCTGCACCACAAGGAACTCGTCTTCCTGACCGGGTGGTCGACTGTTCCGACGTGAAACACCCCAAGATCGTGGAGACGGACAGTAGCCAGCGCGATTTCTATCTCGCGCTCAGTTATGTCTGGGGAAAGGATCCTCAGCCAATAACGACAAACAATAATCTTAAAGAGCGTAAACAAGGACTAGACATCTTGAGCTTCCCTCAGACCATCCAAGACGCCGTTGAAGTCACTCACAGCATTGGCCAACGTTACCTATGGATCGATGCACTTTGCATCATTCAGGATTCGGACGAGGACAGGAAGCGGCAACTGGCACAGATGCGAGACATCTACAGGAATACGTACCTCACTATCAATGTTGCTTGTGCGAAGGGTGTATATGAGGGCTTTTTGCGCCGGGACCGACCGCAGAAGGTACCTAACGCACGGATCCCTTACCGCTGTCCAGATAGATCGGTCGGTTCCGTGTGGATCGCAAAACCGATGGATACCGACACTCCAGACGCCTCTCGTTCATACTGGGATGAGTTGGAACCAATCAACTATCGCGGTTGGTGTTTACAAGAGAAGCTTCTCGCTCCTCGAAGCTTGATTTACGCATCCGACACGCTCAAGTACTTTTGCCAAACCGAAACGGTGAACATTGGTGGTGCGCTATGCGAGCCCAGCACCGTGATGCGGTTACCAAACACCATTTACAAAACGCCGGCGTCCATCTCCGAGGCGGATCAAGTGACCTATCGAGAGGCATGGCTCTCGGTGATCTTCATGTACACTCTTCGCGAAATTACAGTACCGTCGGACAAGCTCGTGGCCCTCGCCGGTGTAGCCGAGCAGTTCAATGTCGTGTACGAAGACCGATACCTTGCTGGGTTGTGGGGAAAGACTTTGGTATTGGATCTCCTCTGGTCTGCTGGAGATATTCGTTCACGACCCGACTGGAAAGAAGATGATGGAGAGATTCATCCACCCGACCAGAAGTTTTATCGTGCACCGTCATGGTCTTGGGCATCGATCGATGGAGTCGTCCAGGTCAGCTATGCAGTGTCAGAGCTGACAGACAATGTCGATCCCCGAAGGGTAGAAATCCTTGGCTGCCACGTCAAATTGGCCAGTGAAGAAAATCCGTTCGGTGAAGTGATAGAAGGCACGTTAAAGCTGAAGGGATTGGTGCAACAAGTCGTTTTGGATGGGTACCATGTCCAGTTGGTGGGCAAAAGTCAGGAACCCATCAACATTGGACTCGTCTCCTTTGATGCTGAGGAAGAGAGGCCCAAAAATGCATATGTCGTTCCGCTGGTGTGGGATCCTCTGGGTTCGTTCTCGGTGGGCATTGTGGTGGTCAAGGTGGTGAACGCGGCGGGCGAGGATCAGCCTGAGTGCAGACGGGTCGGTAAATTCACCTCGGCGAGTCGCCGTGCTGGATCCAAGGATAATAACTGGCTAGAGGGTTTGAGTGAGCAGGAGATTGTTCTTGTATGATATTATTGTGTTTGGTGACGACGATCTGCACTTTAAGCTTTGCAATACAAGGAAATAAGGGTGTTAAGGTACACAATCCACGATGCACGGTTCAAGTACCGTGTTTCTTCGATAATTTTAGGTTCCACAGTTTACACATTGATCACTGAAATCTTTTCTCCCATCGGTATCTCTTCTGCGTTGTCCTCCACCCCATCTCCTTCCCCCTGTTCCACATCTACAAACACCATCGCAGTTCAGCCAACACTGTGTCCTTGCACCGACGTAAAACCAAACTGGGTGTTAATGTCGCGTGTCGATCCAGGACGACCTCGAATATCACGCTCATACAGCGCCCGCACGCTGATGGTGAGACGCGGAGAGAGCGTAAACAGAGGCGCTTATGCCAAGATCACTGCCGCTATTGACAGTCATCCTGTGAGAGGAACGATTTTGACCACGAAATCCAGGAAATCGATGAGTGCGAAAAGAAGAAAGTTGCATCTCAGGAAGTCGAGCGTGAGGGTCGCCTACCGCGATAACCGGTTGAAATTAGAAGATTGGACGTACGATAGGAAGTAGAGGACGCCTTCCCTGGCGAAAAGGTTCATACAACAATTGGGTTGCCAAGTCTTTGTTACTTTTGTATGTTCGGAATAAGTCCAGGGTGAATTGTAAACCACGAGGAGAAATTGCACTGCAGCTAGCACAAAACGCAGGCCGTCAATCACCTCAAACATAATGGGTGGGCTAGGCTCAGATTCCATCACACAGACGGTAGAGTCGGGTACTCGAACGACACCAACTGTATAACACGCGAGAGGGAAGATACATTTGTTAGCCCAGCACACAGCATGAATCCAACAGTGTTACATACGTGCGACTTTGATGCTGAAGGTAATAAATCCGATTGCGAGTGGGACAGTCTCCGCCATGTAGAGCGTCAGGAGGGCAACTGTGTTTCAATATGACACTGTCCAATATTACCCGAACGTACTGACGCATATCATGCATGTGCTTCCAGTGGCCATGCAGCCTGAAAGCATCAAACATCGGCCCCACAGCGCAGACCTCGGGCTACCTGAATTAACGTGGGACATCACTAAGAGTCCCCTTCAATTCAAATCTGGTTTCATTAGACCGAGAAACTCGGGCCATTCGTGGCTGGCAACCCGGCAGTGATCCTCGCATCGAAGTCGAGGGCAATACTTACCATCCGGAGCATCAATACCATCAGTCCCCCAAAGTTCCCCTTAATGATGGGCGACGTGAAGCCCGAGCCCAAAAAGAAGGGCGGTGAGACTCAGATGGACGGCGTAATGTGTCATTGATATGAAGAAGTTGATGAGGTAGCAAAAGGCCCACGAGTTCCAGCATTGTGTGAATATCAGCACATGTAGCAAATGACAAGCCTGGAGTATGCCCATTTTCCTCTTTTGCGCATGGAGTCAGAATGTCTTGCAAATTTAATAAACATTCAGAATTATAGGCACAAGAGGAACATGCCAGCCAACATACAGTTTTCTCTTCTCGAATCCATATAACCGCCATTGGATCCTGCCCTCTGCACATAAATGTCCTCATGACCGCCTACCCACATGACTCAAGCCTCGAGAGCACGGCCACCAACTGAGTGCCCTAGAGACCATAAGGGCATCATGGGCACTGGCTCGATGCGGCGAGGGCATGCCATGGTATGTCCATAACATATTGACATACAATAATGAATGGCATCAAAACATGATTCCCTCTGGATCAATGCATCCCGTCCTGAGCACCTGCGCGAAAACATAACATCCATGCGGGCACCGTGAACGAGATCGTCGCTTTTCCAGATTCTGGTTGATGCTGATCCACGGTAAGTCTGGTGGTACGAACTCGTAAAAATAGGCATACCGTGACATTGATCGCAGTGTCAGCTAAAAGCTGAGATACCTCCTGAATAGGTTGCATGTGGTGGATGGGTTGTGTCTGATAAAACGTGAGCGCGCGAGTTGGCGAGGCCTGGTCTATTGTCGCCAGAAAAGACGCACTCCTGTTAGATTTGCAAGACTTTGTCCGCTATGGAACGTTTCCTTGTTTGAATGTGCCGCGACGGCAGCCTTGGCAGGTGGTTTCTTCTGTTACGGTGGCTGATGAGACCCTGTATACAAATTCGAGGCACAACCCACCTCTGGTATTGGAATCGCCTTCGAGACCGATCGCTTTTGTGGTTAGTCGGTCAGTGGATTTGGCCCTAGCAGGGTAGAACAAGCATACTCACCCGCTGACGGCGACCTTCCGCCATTACCGACATTCGCCGATTCCTAGCATTCACGTTCGTTGGTGACCAAGGAGAAGACCAAAGAACAGATCGACGCGATTCTGTCGAGGGTGGTTCGTGTTTTGGAGCCGGATCTTTGTTACTCCTCTTGAACCTTTGTAGCCATTTTTTGCGCACGGTGGCGTTTGCGTTCCCGGTAGTATCAGGACTTCCTATAGGAGGACACGTCCCTGGAGGTGATAACATGGGTGGGGGATCTAACGGCTGTGATGTCCTGACTTTAGATGGATGGGTAGCAGATACCGGGGATGGTGGCTCCAGTAGCGTCAGCTCAAAAGTCAGAAGGGAGACATGTCACCACCAACCTCATCATAGTCGAATAGAGGTTTGGACGTGTCCGATGGCACCTCGACCTAATGCAATCATAAGAACTCGCCTCGACATCGAAAGGGATGGGGTCGTACCTCGAGCAAGTCATCGTCATCGTCATCGCTTCGTGTCTCTGATTCGATCCCAGGTTCTTCCTAGTGTAAGCATACAGTCAGTCCAACCGTTTTGGTAAGAGAATGACCAAGTCCTACCGGGTTAGTGTCTGATGTCGAAGGTTGCTCGTCTTGTTGTAGATACGAATCCGGGAGGATACCGCTGAGTTTGCGAAAGGCTATTTTGCCTTTATACTGTCCGGTCAAGAGATAGTTGCTTTGTGGGGAGATTGCGATAGACCGTACGCCTTCAGCGTCATCGATGGCAGGGCCAATCTGTGCGAGCGTTGATGCGTCGAGGAAGGATATAAAACGTGATGAGAAAGTCGCGAGAAACCTTCCGTTGGCCGAGAGGGCGATAGACTCGACGGACTCGAGAGTTGGCGACTCGGCGAGTCGGGATCCCGTCGACACATCGAACGACTTGACTTTGTTGTCCACCGACGTGGCAAAGATTCGCTTCCCGTCGTTCGACCACGCCAGCGGAGTGATAGGGTAGAACGCGGGTACGACAGTCCTGACGGTAATGAGCGCATTGCCATTGTGGCTGTCAAAGACGCAAATCTCGTCATGCTCGTAGGCCGTTGCGATCCGTTTGCCATCCGGAGAAAATTTGATACCGCGCACGTCGTTGTCGTGTTCGATCGGGCCGACGAGTCGCTTTCCCGTCGTGATGCACCAGATGTTGACCTCGCCCGTCCCCGTCGCGAACCTGCTCGAGTCTGGGGAGACGTCGATGGCGGCGACCACCCGTCGGCCCTCCACCTCGACCACCTTTTCCTGCATCTCGGCGCCCCACACGCTCGCGCCCCGCTGGGTTCCGCAGACGATCCATTTGTGATCCTGTGAGACTGACACGGCGTTCAGGTTCAGCCCCCTGTAGCATTCCTCTATTATAGCGTCTGGAACACTCCATCGTAGAAGCCCATCTCCGCTTCCACTGAAGAAATGTATTCCGTTTGGGTGGAACGCGACGGTCCACACCACATCCGAACGTCCGACATCAGCAACGATCATAAGTATGGATGTCTGATCGAATCGTCAGCATCACAACATCCCGCCTGAGGACTACAATGTACATACCAGTTTCTCTTGTCACAACTTGAAACGGAGCAGCGCCGTCGGTTTCGAGTCAACGTTTTTAAAAAAAAAAACAGAGGAATTTGTTGGTGTCACTTGTGCAAGACGATGGACTTTCATAAGTATTCGCTTCGACGCGTTGTGGGTCCATTTACACAGGCGCTCATCGTCCAACTAGGTGACCTTGTTTTCAACAAGTCAACGGTGGCGGAACCTTGCCTTGTCACACTTACCCCAAGGCCAGCGAGTTCTCGTCATATTCCAACGCGACGTTAGGGCCAACTTCGACGTACTGCCTGCATCTTGTTGCGATGTCAAAAGACATCCCTACTCCAAACAACGTCTTCTGAAATGGGAGCAGAAAACCTGTGCTTTTCGCACCCCTGACTACCTCGTGTCATAAGTATATGCGGGCGAGCTGGACGTTCCTGGACCCCAAGTACATCTTGGAAGCTTGATCTGAACGACACGTCACTCGTACGTACCTGTACCTGAAATATGAACGTTTGCGCTCACGCACGTCGATCGTTGGTAACCAGACCGATGGTGAGGAGTCGATGGCACGAATGCCACCCTTTCAGTGTCCAACAACAGGTTGAGTCATCGTCTACAAGCTAGGTATTGCACTCGAACTGAGGGTTATGCCGCACCGGTCAAAAGGGTCGTATGGTAGGTTCGCTACACTTTTCACCAACGTGTTACCGTTATCTATGGCTTATCTGGTTCCCACATGCTCCCGCCCTGGGCCCTTGACGGGTATGCGATATAGTGCTGTCACCCTTCCAGGAACTCCCGGACCTGATCGAGAAGAAGGGACTGACCTTCAAGTTTGTATGATCCTCGGACTACTTCAAGATGGACAGCGCCCCATCCGCGAATTACCGCATCTCCTTGATATCTCCTTCGTTGTCTAGTGTTGCTCTGACGTGTGTATTTTGTAGCTCGATTCTTCTAGTCTCCGGCCCCATGATTCGAAAATATCATTCCTGGACCCTTTACTTAGGAGGCAGGTTTATTGTGACGCCAGCGTGGATTGATCGGTTACTGGGATTTCCCAGGACTTTTCCTTTATCGAGTATCGGACCAAACGAAGGGTTCAGGTTTGCGGGTGCTGGCAGGGGCCTGTCGAGTACAAACAATTACAGGGAATGCCCCGCGATGATCGTTGAAATACACCAGAGAGTACGTATGGCGACGATCGACACACAGGTGAGGCAGTAATAGATCATACATGCTCGGACAATTCGCTCCGCGATCATACCAGACAGTGACACGCTACCGATTCCAAATCGCAGACGCGACCGCGACGACGTCCCGCATCTCCGGCACGTCATGCACCCGCACGACGCTCGCGCCCTGTTGCACCGCACACGCAACAGCCGCGGCCGTTGCCCACCCCCGTTCCCGCGCGGTCGTCTCACGGCCCGTCTCCCCCTCCTTCAACACCGAGCCCCACAGGGACTTTTTCGACGGCCCGACCAACAGGGGGTACCCCGCCAACGCATTCCCACCCTGGTCATCAGGCACGGGCGTCGTCACCCGTCCCAAATCGCGCATCAACGCCAACTGTCCCTCTACAGGTTTGCTAAACCCGAATCCGGGATCGACGAAGACGAGCCACCGTCTCACCCCGCCGCGCCCACGCACGATCGCGTCTACCTTGCGTCCAAGCTCGATCTGCACGGCCGATACGAGCCCACCACTTTGGGCGTACGTATCATAGCCCTTGTGCGCGCCGGCGTCCCCGCGGGAGTGCATCAGCACGACGGGGACGCCTAGCGTCCGCGCCACCTCCCGCATACGCACGAGGTGCGCCGAGGAGGTGGCGTCCGGGGGGTACGTCGGCCCCGTGAACGCGTACACGTCGTTGATGCAGTTGGCACCGGCGCGTACCGCCTGCGCGGCGACTTCCCACCTAAAGGTGTCGATCGAGAGTAAGGCGTGACGCACGGCGTCAGACGGGTGTGTTCGGATGGCGTGGATGACCGGGAGGACCCGTGCGAGTTCATCTTCGGTCGAGATGGGGTCGGCGCGTGGGCGAGTGGAGTAGCCACCAATATCGATGATGTCGGCGCCTGAGGCAAGGGCGGTAGTGGTGTAGGCGAGGGCGGTGGGGACGGTGTTGTGTTGGGCGCCATCGGAGAAGGAGTCGGGGGTGACATTGAGTGTGGCCATGAGGTGGGTTTTGACGGGACGACCGTCTGTGGAAGACAGCGTCCAGTATTTAGCTGTTAGTGGAACTTGTATGTCGGCGAACTTGATGCCCTCGGTGTCATCCAAGGGATGTTTCGGGAACGGCATTACTTTGAACATGGGAAAGTCGTCTGCTGTCTGGGTAGACACAAGCTCGTCTAAGAGGGCGCGTATGGTCTTGTTACACGCCGGGTGTACAAAGTTTGGAATCATGCTATTGAAAAGCTTAGTTCGCAGCCGCGTAATCAACAATGTAGCGGCTCACTCGTTCAAGGGTCTGAGCACGAATTCGCGCTCGCACATGCGTGGATGTGGAATAACCAGCTCACCAATCAGGTTGTCCAAGCTCGCCCGGCTGTCTGGATGGCGCGTATCTACGCATTGATCATCATACGTGATGATGTCGACGTCCACTGCACGCGGCCCGAAACGCACGCTCGGAACTCTGCCAACCACTGTCTCTATTTCTTTCACCAGGCGGAGCAACTTCATGGGAGACAAACTCGTTTCGATCTAGCCAAGCGATCAACACGGATCGAAGGGCAGACGAAAAGCGGACGTACCATGCAGGCACAGTTGATATACCGGGGTTGGTCGGTGACGTACATCGGTGCGGTCTCGTACATGAAACTGGTGTTGACGACCGACACGTCAGCGTTCTCGGGCAGATCGCTGAGTAAGGACCTCGGTATTTCGAGGAGACGCAGCGCGGTCTCGATGTTGGCGAACCTGTCGCCGAGATTCGAGCCCAGAGCAAGGGCGACGGAGTGCAGCCCCGAGGCTGAGTCCGCCGACATGGGTAGAGGCCATACACCTCCCCTAGATGACGAAACAAAGTCATCTGAGCGACGAGTGAGGTGGATTTGGGGGGACGACGCGTGGTCCAAGGCATTTGGTTTCGAGAGCTTGATCGTCACCTTGTCCTCTGGGTCGTGTGTATACTCGAGAACATGGCGTGCAACGGCGGTAGCGAGGGCCTCTACAGTGAGGTACGTCGAGGGAGCGAACGTCTACCAATCCATTCGCACATGAGCGTCTCGTCCATTCGAACGAAACGATAGTACATACGTGGTGAATGGACGTCGAGAGGCCGGAGAAGGGAAACCGTTCTTGACTCGGAGATCGTTGTTGTTGCTTGTCGATCGTGATATCGAACACGACGGGTTGTTTCTCCGTGCGTTCCCGCGGATTCACGCCAATGATAACGTCGAAGGTGAGCCCCCCAATGGTGAATCGGTACGGGTTCGTTGGTGATTGATCTCGCCTGCGCGTCGTCTCGATCGTAAAACGGGTTGAGGCGTCGTCTTGCGACACGACCACGTTCGCTTCTGTGACATCCGGGTGCGAACGGAAGAGCGTCTCAAAGACGCGATCGACGAGCGTTTCAAGGGATGCATAGGGCGTCTTGGGGAGGGTTTCTACGAGCGTAGCGTGCACGGAGGCGTAATCGATCGAGTACGCCAGGTCGTCTGTCCGTGCAGCTTTCGAGACATCGTGTGGGATGTCGAGGTCGAGTCGGACGACTTGTACGTGCTCCTGCTCGTCATTTTCGTCGTCGCTGGCGAGCGTGAGGGTGAGGCGGAGCCCGTCGATGCGGATGATGTCCCTGGGATCAGCCATAGTGACGAGTTGCCATACACGTCCAGCTGTTCACACTACAATACGATGAGCGTCCAGGCGGCACTCGACCAACTCGCGACGTATCGCGCACAAAACACGCGCGCGTCCCAGGACGTGTTCGAAAAGGGCGCATTCCTGCTCGAGAAGGATGCCATTCACAAGATGGGCGACGACAGTACGTCACACTCGACTCTGAGTATACTGCGTTCTCGCTGACGACGTGGGAAGCCTGGGCGTTTCTGGAACAACTCGCGGTCGCAGCGGTCGACGTCGGACGGTTGGACGTCACAGACGTACGTACGCCAATACGAGGATGGAACGGTTGGGCTTATACACCCCTCGACACTAGGAATGTCTTCGGACGCTCAACGACAAGTTCCCAGGTTCACCACGCGTAGACTGGCTCACAGGAATCCGAATGGAAGCCTCGGAAACACCAGACATCGCTCTCAAGTATTATGCAGAGTTGTTGGAAGCGAATCCGACCAACGCGGTGCGTGGGCCAGTGCGACTGAACGCATGCCGTGTTCTCATACGATACCCTAGGCCATATGGAAGCGCCGCATTTCGATATTTCGACGGACGGGCAAGATCGACAAGGCGGTTCACGAACTCTCACAATACCTCGACACGTTCTATACTGACGTCGAAGGCTGGCTCGAGCTGGCAGACATTTATGCCATGTCCAATCGGTATGTTTCCATCCCGCACGACGGCCTGAACCATCAGCACTGAAAAGCTGGATAGATATGAATACTCCTTGCAAACACTGATGCACGTTCTTTTGCTCGCACCACAAAACCCATTTTACGTGTTGCAGGCGGCAGAAACGGCGTACACGGCCGACGACCTCTCACTCTCGATCAAAATGTTCCTCGTGGTGGTCGATATGACCGACAGTGACGATTCCGAGTCGCTTGTCGAGTCGACGCCACTTGGAATCACCGTGCGTGCATGGTATGGTGTGAAGCTTGTGGGTATCTTGGAAAGCTATCCTGACCAAGTGACGTTGACACCTCATGTAGTGTACAAGACGCATCACTCAGGATGCGCGACTGGCGACAAACTCTCCATCGAATACGCCGCCCCCGAAAAACATCGAACTACTCGACGAACTTGCCACGGAGCGCTTACGAGTTGCGTACTCGAGTTCCGGGCAAAAGGGGGAGATTGCAAAAGGGAGGGAGGAGGTGTTTGCCTGGGTCGCTGCGCGCTGACCCCATCTTTGGTAGGAGGCTTTCTAGGAAAGGCGTCAGATCACAGCTATGTAATTTGCTGATCTTTGAGAACACTTCCGCTTGCTGTGTGTGGATAGAGCCCGCAACACGTGTCGGTTTCATGCAATGAGCAATCAGTTTCCTTTTGTTGAACCGTGAAGTCGTAAATACAACCGACACATGGATTTGCGAGGTCGAATGGAATGCAAGCCACGACTCTAGGTGTGTCCTCGGAGCTATCAGACACGTTTTTGATCGTTTCCGTGCGGGTCAGGGGAGCCCATCATTTCACGGGTTTCTGAACGCTCGTGTCTATAAATGACCCTAACACTGTGTGCGGGTTAGACGTACGAACATGGCCGATCGACACTCGAGCTTCTGAACCGGCCCGAGGATATACTTGTTTATGTATGCAAGCAACACGGTCTGCGATGCGGAGACGCATTTGCGGACCTTATCGACGATGAGACGCCGGAGAGGGCGGGCGGGCGTTTGAGTGATCTTCTATGCAGTCATTGAGACAGGCCAACCTCTCCCCGAGGATTTCTGTTTCCTTTTCAAAGACGCTCAGTCTGGTTTGCATTACTTCTATCCTGTCCTCCAAGACGAACCCTTCCTGCGCTGTGGTGACCTCTGTGTCGACCACGGCCTGAGCAGGTAATTCACCGGGATCGGCGCTCGACATAGGGGGTAGTGAGAGTGGAGAGTTAGGCTGGGATCTTGTGCTATGGGCGCGGCGAATGATTCGACGAACTTCGGGGATGAGCGGAAAAGGTGCTTACCGGTTGGAACGGCGTTTGCGTTTTGGAGGACGGGTCAAGTGAAGCGGGTGGGCTCGAAGCCTTCCGTCTTCTGTCCGCTTGCCTGGCGTCATGGGTACCCCGTTGGCATGAGACAAATATCAAATTCAGACCCTCCTCTACTTTTCGAAGATATTTCAAGCGTTGAATTTAGCTATAGATCAGTCTGCCAACTGCGATTTGTTGCTCACTGGCGTGAGTTGCCAAATTTGGTTGTTGGTGGGTGTACGAGGTGGCACGTGTCATCACGCCCTTGAACTCTTCTCTCTGCTCTGCCAACATGTTTGCTGACGAACTCAAGGCTCTTCGTAGACTTGGTTTCCGTCACGTTTGTCTCCTGCTTCGTCTCGCATTGACGGTACCAATGGTCTCTTTTAGCTTCTCCTCCAACTGCTCAACTTTGCATCGGTCATCGCATCGGGTTTGATGCTGTGGAAAGGACTAGGCCTCTTTTTCAACACCGAGTCGCCCATCGTCGTCGTCCTCAGGTTCGAGTCTCTTTTTGGTGGAGCGTGACGTCTGCTTGACTGGCGACTTAGTGGCTCCATGGAACCCGCATTTTATCGTGGGGACCTTCTTTTCCTGGCCAACCCTCCCAATGCACGGTATCAGACGGGTGATATCACGGTGTACAAGGTACCGAATGCGGAAATTCCTATCGTGCATCGCGTGCTGGAGACGCATGACATTGTCGTGTCCAATTCGACGCGCAAATCCAAGAAAGACCCGTTGGTACCATGTTTTCGTGTCGTTTCTCAATGTGTTGATCACGTGGGACAGGTTCGCGAAATATGCACCAGGACCCAATCAGCTGATGCTCACCAAGGGGGACAACAATCACGTTGATGATGTCGAGCTGTACCAGGGGTTGGATTTTCTGGAGCGACGCCACATCATTGGCAAAGTCCGCGGGTATGTGGTCACGATGAATAATTGATTAGTGCTGGTGTGTGATCTTTTTCATGTAGCTTCTTGCCGTATATCGGATACGTAACAATTGCCATGGTACGCACGAATTTAATTTTTTTTCACTGGTCGCTCATCTCCGTGGTGAATCTGATGCATGGGTTGGCAGAACGATTTTCCGCAACTCAAGTATGCATTGCTGGGTGGACTGGGGTTACTGGCGCTGATACAACGCGAATGATGTTGGCTGTGTAACCGACGGGCATGTCAGGGTCGGATTGCGAAATTCTTTTGGCGCGGATCATTTGAATAAGCAAGCGGGGTCGCGGTCACGTGTGTATTATAGGTGTTCATAGAAAACCCGTTTCGCGTGGTTATAAGAGTGTTTGGGGTCCCAGTCGAGACTCCGAGTGTGTATTCCGCACTGACTGTCCAAGGAGGTGCATTGTGCAACTCGGCAAGTCAAATCGCGACCCCTTGTCAAGTCTCCTCTCTCTTGCCTCTTACCATCCTCCTCCTCCTACCTCCCGCTTTTACCCCCGTTTTTCTGACACCCCGGTCGCCCCTCTTGCTATGGATCCGTCCTCGCTCCAAGACTCGCAATCCCAGCACCACTCCCAGCCCGGTCCTGCCCCATCCACTGGCCCGTACGTCCGCTCTTTCTCCTTATGAGATACCCCTCATATTCCACAGTCAAATTCGCTCGCGGGTCACCGTCGTCTGTGCAGAAGTACGTGCTCTTCCAGCCCACGCATAACCACCTCTCACCCCCCTCAGTGCAAGCGTCTCAAGCTCAAGTGCGACCGTCGCACGCCATGCGGATCTTGTACTAAACGCGACACCGTCGCGAGGTGTGTTTATTCACCCGCAGCCGCAGAAAAAGTGTCTGTACTCCCAATACCCTCACTCGTCAGCGTCTTCTCACTCCTTCCCTCCAGCGACCTCCATTCCCTCAATAACCGCCTCATCCAAGTCGAGTCGCAGCTCGCTCAGTTTACCGCGCCAGGTGCACGCACGCACAATTTTTTCAACCAACTGCCCGGTCCATCAACACTCGCCGATCGTCCTCTCCTCGCAGTCGGCCAATCAGGCTCATCGCTCGCAATATCGCTGGACGACATCACTGCTATATGGCTCGACGAACTCGACCTAGGCAAGGATATTCTGCCCGTTCAGCTCCCTCCATCGTATTCGTCATGTTCCGCTTATTCGGTGGATCATGTCAAGCTCGAGCCAACACCTACGTCACTACCCTCCCATGACAGTCCAAGCCCATCTGACCCACCCATACATCTCCTCTTACCCCAAGCGACCGCATACTATACCTCCTCGTCACCTACGGCGACCGAGTCCCCGTCCGTGAATCCACGATTACTGGTACACCTCCCTTTTGCGCCGCGAAAACGACATAAACTATACGACAATGTGGAGGATGTTCTCAAGATGCACCCTTGTTTCAATTTCAAGCACTTCAAAGACCGTGCAGAGGCAATGTTCAGGTGGAATGTGGAAGTCGACGGACTCGACTGTTCACTTGCGGACTCCTCGACAGCGCAATGCGGAGCCAGTGGTGCACCCTCGGCTGCTAGCAAGTTGGAGACTGCCCGTGCGATATTCTTTGGACCCTCTACGTCATCTACCGGTCGTGCTACGTCCACTCCAAGGCCAACACTCTCCTTTTTTGCGGCTGTGGCAGCCGCCTTTGCGCTGGGTACGTTAGTGGACAGAGAAATTTCCGAGGAGGAAGCCCGTCTGGACCTCGCTCATGGTGACGGTGTGACTCCGGACGAGTCGTCATCTCGTCCACTCACACGGAAGAAGCAAGATCAGCTCCCCGTCCCGCCCAAAAAATGCAAAGGCATTACCAAGGATGCAATGAGCTCGCCTGCCGTACTCTTCGCACTTTCCCAACAAGCGCTATCGCTATTCGAAAAGTCGAATCCGTACGATCTAGATTTCCTCGTGGCCATGATCCTTCACGTGTTGTACGCACTGCATGACAGCAGAGCGCGTGTGGTCCACACGTTACTGCCCGAGGCAAGTGATTTCGATCGTTGATGAATGATGGCCAATCACGAGCGTATTTTTATCTCTTTCTAGATTGGTAAGATGGTCAACATCGCCCGGACAATGGGGCTAGATGTGGACCCTGATGAATTTCCCGGAAAATTCAATCTCTTCGAGGCCGAGTCAAGACGACGATTGTGGTGGGACATTTTTTATTATGATTTGTGAGTATGGCGCTATACAGTGTTTCCTCGACTTATTCGCGGGGACACGCCGCAGGTTTATATCAGACTATATGGGTCGATCACCCCTTATCTCGGATACTGAACATACTACGCGCC